>BMAV01016532.1:294020-335141 GCA_019973955.1 Trichonephila inaurata madagascariensis
TAAAAAACCATAGATTTTATGCTAGTGTTTTAGAATGAAAAATTTGCAATTATTTTTTTACTATCAAAAATAATAAATCATGATTGTATCTATAAAGTACTGTTATATATAAAACAAATTAGCACAATGACCAATTATTAATCAAAATGCAGATTAAAATTATAGCTATGTTAATAAATTTTTCTATTCATTATTTGTAAATAAAAAAATAAATTTACATTTTCTTGTTCTTCTTCTAATACTAATGGTTCTGTAGTTTTCTCCCATGTTCTGATAGATCTGTCTTTAGAGGCAGTAACAACATACAAACCATCTGGACTCACACTCATTGCTGTTATTTCATTTTGATGACCCTAAGAAAAATACATAAATAGAACATTCCAAACAAATAAAAAACAGTTCATTGTTTATTTATTTATTAATTAAAAATATTCATTGCATTGTATAACATAAGAGGGGAAGTTTCTATAACTATATAATTTATGTATAGAAAATAAAGTACAATTAATTTAAAACTGGAAGGAATTTACATAACACTGTAATTTAAATTTCTGAATTATTCACAAATTTAATTTTTCCAATTCAAATGTAAACAGATTGGGTATAAACAGGAAATGATATTCACAATATCAAATACTTTCACTTACTTTAAGGGAAATAATTTTTTGAAAATTATCTGCATCCCATTGTCGCACTACATGATCTTTACTTCCAGAGAAAAATTTATGTGATTTGGGCATGAACTGGAGACAAGTGATACTGCAATATATATATATATATATATTAATGCTAAGAATATTATAAAATATCAAAGTACAAAAGTAAAATAATTGTGCCAATTAAAATTTTTTCAGTAAATTTATTTTGATTCTAGGCATTATAAAGTCAAAATTATGATTAATTAATGTAAAATTTTGAAAGAAAAAAATAAAATAAATTTTTTTAGCTCAAACAAATTTAATGAAAGGAGCTGTATGAGCATATTCAGAAAAAAACAGAGGACTTTTTTCTCTTGAATCTACATACATAAAGAAGCTATTACTCTTAATTGCAAGATGCATATCATTCATAGAAAAATATTAATAAACCATGAAAACACAAAAATCATAATTGAAACTTCTTCAAAAACAATTATTTCAAGAAATATAGAATATGCAAGCACAGTAATTTAAGAGTTACCACATATTTGTAAAGAACAAAAATTATCAAAAGAATTTCATATCTTACCATTGTGAACTCTCAAATTTCTTTTGAGACAAAAACAATAAACTATGTTTAGTGTAGTGTTTAAGAAAAAAAAATTACCCTCTGTCACTAGGAAGATCTTTTTCACTTGGTATTTTTAACCGTTTGTTACAACTACCAAATTCCATACTCCAGATTCGAATGCTTCTATCATTTGACCCAGTTATGATCAATGTGCTGTCATAAGATATATCAAGACATGTCACAGGAAATTCATGTCCATACAAAGAGAAAGCAAGCTGGAACATAATTTTGAAATTATTAATGAGTATTTTCTACAATATTCACATACAAGTGTACAATACTGTAAGATGTTAAAAATGTATATCTTTCTTTTTTATAGCCATAAAACTTATCAACTTCTATAAATGATATAAAAAGAAAATTTATTTTTGAAACAAGCATTTCAAAATTTTCCTCCCTTGTTGAACTTTTTTTTAAAAAAAATTTAAGAGAAGCAGTAGAATAAATATTTGAACTAAATTATGTTAAATAAGAAGCTAATGAGAAAATAAGAAGCTAATGAGGAAAAAAATTTACTCTTGAAAAACAATATATTTTAAAAAATGTATCTAATTATTACAACTTAAAAAAATTTTTAAATGATTAATTATAACTATATTAACATAGAAATTAAAAATAAGTTTTTGAAAAGGAGTTAAATACTTTCACACACAAATTATTGCAACTGAAAATTTATATAACTATTTGAACTGAATGTAAAGCATGGACTAACTGTATGTTTAAAAACAAGAAGGAAATAGTATATATATATATATATAAATTAATTTTTATATACTAACTGTCCTAAGTCAGTAATGTTCATGGCACTGCAGCATCCATTTTATATTTATTATCTCGATTACTCTTTTGTCCTTCATTGTGTGATTTTCCTGCTGTCTATGTGTTTGTCGAGTTTATTGTCTGGATGTGATCTCTTGTTAGTAGAGAATTGACATATATATATATATATATATCAGTATTTTTTCACATTATTTAATTCAAACACTGAGATGACACTTAAAAGCAAATATACTTTTTAATGGTTGAAACATAAAATATCCAGTAACCTCAAAAATTCAATTAGTAAAAGCTAAATTAAAATTTTTTGGAATAATTTTGAAATACAGAAATACAAAATAAAACCATAAATACATTTTTAAAATGTTCTTTAAATAAATTACATATAGATGAATTTAGTCCATAAGATTGCAGAGCATATTTTAGGAAGGTTTTACAACAAACCTTCCCTACCTGCTACCATGCATTTTACCTTTTTTTTTATCCATTAACATCAATTACATCTTAAACATTAATTACATAATCATTCAAACATTTTGCATGCTTTGAAAGTAGCTTTATTTTCCAGGAGAAAAAAGTACTACAGCAACCTTTCCCTCCTTTCCTCTAATATATCATTCACTGCTCAACCAAAATGTATCTTTTCACAAAACCAAATGCCTTTCTTTAAAAATTTTGTGTAACAGGTATTTTTTTAAAGAACAAATTTTACAATTGTAGTTTTAACCCTCATACTGTGCATCCCGCAATTTCCACGGAAAAATTATACATAGCACTACGCAGCAAGAGGGTTAAGAAAAATAATTTTACAATGCATAACAGGCTATCTTGTGAGATTTCTCTCTCAAACTGACTTGGGTTTTGTTTTTAAAGTTCAACTGCAACCATTTCAGAGAGAAAGTATGATATGCATAAGAGTAATATTAATCAAAGTGTTATGAAATGAAATGCAGTTAGAAGAGAGATAGCAATTTAAGGAGTTGATCTATTGCTTATTGTGATAGTGAATGATAATAAGAAAACTGGATAAGTTTTAGTCAGAATCAGATCCAATTGGAGTAATCATTATGAGATTTTTCATCATCTATTATTGGAGGATTGTATCTGGAGTTTTTACATATCTTCGTGTAACAGATCAGTAAAAGTATAATTACTTAAATTTGATCTTTCCTCATACTTTAAGCTAATTGATAAATAGTTTAATGGTTTTTAATTCTTGCTGTGTGGTGTTTTGTGTAATGGCCACTATATTTACTTACAAGTCAGGTCTGAGGTTAACAAATGCGAAATCCTCCAAGTTAGCTAAATAGACTAAGGGGATTCCATTACAAATGTTCTATAATTTTTACTCATTCATTTTCCATATCTGCCAATTTTTGAAAATGGCAAAGTGTACAAAATTGTAGGATCAGCATTTCAAGCAAATTACTAAAATAATGTGAAGAATATTTCACGAAAAAGATATTTTGACAAGAAAAGTACTAATAGGAAAAATCTTCAATTATACCAATTTGACTTATAAAAACTAACACACACTAAGGTAAACTTAAAGGCGCATATATAGTAACAAAGAAAAAAGTAATAATTTTACTGTAAAAATGTTTTTTTTAAAAAAATACAGTGAAATTATTGTTGCACTTTTAGATTACATTTATTAAAAAAGCACACAAACAGATACAGAAGTGGATGTTGCCAAAATGTTCAACAGACATCATGACAACAATCAAGAAAAATGAATCATTCAGCAATATGAAGGGTAGAAAATACAAACATGTACAAAGCACAGCTTGAGCCGAGTTTAAGAAAGTTGCTACAGAGGAAGAAAAAATAATAATGCCTCATTAAATGAAACAAAACATTTGAATGGGTTAGGAACCAATAGCTAATTAAATATGATAATGTGCGGGAGGAAAGACAAATTTCATAAATTTTAATACTTGATGGCAAAGAGTTCTACAGTTTTCATCTACTTGTTTTTGAATCATTGAGAATATAAAATGAGAAATAGGAGCTGTAGGTGAGAAAATAGTCACTAAATCACTGAAATGCCTAGATTTTATGCGCAAAACACAAAAATTGACAAGTATGATTATCTAACTTAAGAGTAACAACCATACAAACCACAAACTAATTTGAAAATTGAACAAATATTTCATTTAGTTAAAATTTTTGCCATACCATACATTCAGGACTAAATTCCTGATCAATATACTGATTCCAAGGTATTTATAATGATCTCTCAATCCAAGTTATTTTTATTCCATTGCCATGAACCATATTTAAATGAGGGAAAAGAAAATAAAGTGTTCTATTTGATTTATATTTTTGTTATTAATAACAATTAGAAATTTTTATAACTTTTTGAAATGATATATAACTGTTTTAACTGTTCATTTCAAATATTTTAATGAGCTGGAGAAAAAGTATAAACAGAGTAAAATCTTTACTTTTATACTAATTTAGATGTGTTATATTGCAGCTAAAATTCTGCATTCTAAATTTGCATAGTCATTTAAAATCTAAAGACATTTTGATGTTTTAAAGCATTAAAATTTCAATATCTGAATATAAACACAAAAATAAATTTTAATTATTTTTTACTAGTTAATTATTTCTACTCTAGTTGCGATATAAATTTTAAAAAATACATTAATTAAAAACAATTATATGGTTGTTAGTAATAAGCAGACTTGGAAAATTGTTATTGGCTATATTTTAAAAATAATTAAAGATATTTTTACTAAGTACATTTGAAATAACTAACTGTTTAGAACAATAACTTACTTTCAAAGTATCAGCAAACAGTACTTGCACTGTTGAATCCAATAAAGCTATTGCTAACCTTTTACTATCAGGGCTACAAATATAGAAACATATAATGTAATAAATATTTTTTCAAAATAAATTATCTATTTTAGTAGAAATTAGATTTAAAATACACAACTATACTTAAAAATGTTTTGTTGTTTAATTGCATAATTGTTCCAAGTTACTTTTGTTTTATTCATTTATAATATTTATGGAATGATAAAATATTAAGTGTTTAATTATTTAAGTGAAAAGTATGAAAATTTCAATTTGCATTTAATTTATTTACCAACTTTCTCCTTTTTTTTAAAACACTATGTAAGCAAAATATATCTCAAAAAATATTTTCACATAATGAAAATTTCAAAATATATGTTTTTATATGAGCATGAAAGTAAATAAACCAAACACTTATTATTATTTTTAAAATAAAATTGCAAAACTATAATTTGAATCAACCTGTATTTCACACATAAAACTTCTTCTGGCATTTGAAGTTTCCTCCTTAAGGCCAAAGACAGCGTTTTCCTAAAAATTAACAATTATTAGTAATTAATGGAGTTTTATAAAAAATGTTTAACAATATCAGTATGGAAACAGAAATAAACCTGTTTTTTTTATACATATGTTACATAAATTCCTTCAAAAAACTAAGCTAAAAAGTTACTTGATTTGTAAAATAAAAAGGGAGACATATTCCATGTTAACTAAAAGCCATATAAGTAAAAGAGAAGAAAAACTTGTGTAAATTTTTAGATATTTATATAGTAGTGCCGAAAATCTGACCTAATGCGAACCGAAGGGTAGGTATGTTTGTTAAAAAGCCAGGTTATCGAGAATGGGATTAAAAATGAATAAGTACGAGTGTTTCTTCAGAAAATATTGTACTGCATTTGAATGTATTGTTTTTTTAAGGATACAAAAGAAAAGAAAATGCTCAAAATACATTAAGCAAAGGAAAAGTATGTACTTAATGAAAGCATAGAGCATTTACTGTATGAAGTGAAAATTAATGAATATATAGTATATAATAATTTACCTAGTCAGATATACCTAAGAAAAATACTTTATGAAGGAATAAAGCTGTCTATAGTGAAAATTCAGCAGCCAACTTTGGTAAAAACTATATCTTCTCTTGAGACCAACCAAAACTTCTTGGCCCATTGGCTGGCTTAACACTGTGACAATGGGTGGCAAAAACATAGCTTGTATGTCCCCAATCTTTTAACTCTTCAGCATCTGGATGAAAAGATGTGTTCAAAATTGTAACAGTCTTCCCTGGCAGGTTTAGATATTTTAAAAACTGCACAATCGATGGAACAAGTACTTTAGGGAACCATTCTTTGAAAATTGCATAGTTCATCCAGACATGTGTGACTGGTTTTGGTACCAAACTGAAGTTATCTGGACTGCCAGGTTATAGATTGCCAAGCTTTCGGGACTCTGCAATTATACCCCAAATTTGTGCAATAGATGGGACTGACTGATAACCACATAAGTTGAGGTATGATTTCGCACATACAATATTTACTCAGATCTAAGCAGTGCTTTTTTTCCATTGTTATTGCAACTGAAAATCGTGTGCGGTTTAGAATTAAAGGCAAAACATTTGTTGGATAGGCAAAATTGAATTTCCACCCTTTTCAAAATGAAAAATGATACCATCCATTCCAGCCACTTACATTGATGATCTCATTCTACAATTTATCTACAGTATTCAGTCTATCCTAAACATCGTTGTCTGATAGAATTTAGGAAATGTTTTGGAAACACTTTCTTTTAATCACCAAAACATCCAAGATATCGGTAATAGCATCAAGACTAGTTCGCTATGCCATAAGTATGGAAAAGGTGACAATTTTATATGCAGAAAATAACAGAAACAGAGCAGTGGCCACGGAAAATTTGACACAGATGAAATAAATATACATCCAGGACATAAACAGAACCATATAATTGTTGCTTTAAGTGTTCAACAATCTTTAATAATTTTTACATTCTTCTACAACACATTCATTAAAAAAAATATAGCATAAATACATTGAAGGGCATGGAAGACAACACTGTGTGGGAAAATGGTGACGCAGGCACTAATTCTGAAGTCAACTGTGACAATGGGAGTGACGAATCATTTTTGAAACATGATACTGACCTTTAGAGTAATTACAGGTTTATGTATGAACTTGAAAGTTTTTTATACCAGTAAAAAATTTATTATTAACTTATTATTTCTCATTAAAAGAATTTTTTTTAAATTTCTTAAGTATCAGATATTGATGAACCTTTCACGCATTTTTTTTTCACCATAACATGTCAAGAATTTGGGGTGTAGCTTAGAATCCATGGCAGCTTAGATTTGAGTAAATACATATAAGCTTTTTTTTATTTGGGACCAGAGACAAAACAAAATAATAATTTAGACAAAAAAATGTTTAGTAAAATTTTTGTTAACACACATACAAAATTGCTAACCAAAGTTACTTTGATGTGTAGAAGGTTACAAAAACAAACAAAGATTTCTAACAAAGTAGTCTGCTGGCTTACAGATTTTTTTTTTTTCTCAAGCAAAATTTCCTTGTAGCATGCTAAAATCTTTTATATATTTCTTGTTTTATTGGAAAATACACTCATTGTTAGAGTCTATACTTTCTAAAATTTGTAAGTTTCTCAATTAAACTGAGGCTTTCTGTCAAATTCCCAACATCATCATTTGATCTTCTGAATGAATTTGGTCTAAAGACTCAAGTTCTTCAACATCTTGCTCATGCATTTCTATGAGCTCATTAATTCTTCATTCTTGATTGTAGAAAAATCCAGCAGTTCTTGAAGATCATCACTATCCACTTTTAAATTTATTTGCCTGGGAAGATCGACAACTCCTTCAATCACATTATCAATTTTCACCAATTTTTTTTTTCTCAAACAAAAGAGAAATAAATGAGATTTGAAAATCACATAACTCCGGGTTCGTGCAAGTCGAGGTATTACTGTATTTAACATAATATGCAGCAGAAACTTTACATTTCTCTTAATAGTTCTGATAGTAGCTTCATTCAAAGCCAAAGATTTTGGCAACAAATCATAAGTTTTCACTTCCCCCCCTTGTAAAGGAGGTTTATTATTTTTTATTCTCATTTCTAAAGATAAAAACAACTAGTCCTTCCTAACTTCGTTCATTTTTATTCACAATTTGGTGTTAAAAGTTTTAATAAAAACACCATAAAATTGTAAAAGAAAAAAAGCTTTATATAATTTTATTTACTTTTTTTAGTAGTTGTATCTATAAATTTTACCCTCAATAAATGTTTTGACCTACTTGCACTTCAAAAAAATGAGCTGATTGGTTGATGAAACATTTCAAAACATTACATGAGTGCATTACATTTGCTCCTTAACATCACTTCAGTGAATGAATAAAAATTAAGACCGCACCCTTAAGGCCATGGCAAACTGATCAGTGATATGAATCAGCAATCCTAAGCCATGATAGACAAAATTAGCCATTTAAAAAAGATAAGAAAAATCTAGGTATATATTAAAAAATAAAACTTACATAGATTCAGCTTGATTATCTCCTCTTCTAAGTTTAAAATCCCAGAACTTAACTTCCTTATCACTGCCTCCACTTGTAATGCCAGTCTGAAAGTTATTTTAATAATTATTAAAAGCAGAGCATTGTAGATATATTTTTAAAATTCAATTTAATTGATTAAACTTAAAACACTTGGCTAAAAAAGCCAGTTATTTAAAAAAGAATTATGTAATTTTGGAACAAAGGCTTTGATATATTTTTTTTCCAAATTTCATATCTTTTTACCATTCCATCACTTTAACTTGCATCAGGTGTGTCAAACTCACGGCCGAAAACGAACATTTTTGCGGCTCAGCCAACATATTGGCATAAATATATAAGAAAACAAATTTCTCCCGAAATTGGAAAAACAGTAACAGAGAAGAGATGTCAGGACATAAACATTGAATTTTTTTTTGTTCTTTCATAAATGTTTATTATAATGTATCATTTGAAATAAACTTATGTTTCTATGAATATTGATTTTTTTACGGCCCACCCAAAATTAAACCTTGTTTGTTATACCCCTGTTAGTCTTTGAGTTTGACACCACTGACTTACATTACTTAAATCCTGAATGATTTTATTTAATGATTAATAACATAATCCCTTTTTAAGAAAATTTTCTTAAAATAAAAAGTATGAAAAAATACTAAACATTTCAAATATGAACAAAGATCAAATAAAACAGAACATCAAGGCTAACCATTTCAGGCAGAAAAAAAAAAAATGTTCAACATTTAGAATTATAAAGGGCAGTCAAATAAAAATGACACAGAAGTTAGTGACAAAGGTAGGTTTGTGCATAGAAGTGCCCTCCATTGAAAATCAGGAAGGGAAGGTTCAACTTCTGAGTAATTTTTTTTGTTAGCTTTGTGTTGGGCTGCTCCTAGGAAAATGAACTTTACGGCTTCAGTCCTAACGTAATATAAAAAAAATTTCTGTTGGATGCTCATAAGGTGAGATCCGTAAGTCAGGAGTACATTTAACATCACTATAGAGCAGGTGAGTGAGTGTTTATGAGTACATACACATAAGCAAAACAAGAATTATTAGTGATGTACCTCATAATTTCGAACAATAGCCAATGAGGATGGCACCTAACTTTAATGACTTCCACACAACAATACACGGCAGGTCTTCAGAATTGTCAGAACTTAAACACTGTTGATCACAAGTTCATGACCATGACCACAGTCTTATGAAAGGTAGAAAAGAAGAGCAATATACTGTAATATGTTTTTAGACTGTGGTAGGAGTGTCAGGAAGTAAAATTAATGTCTGAATATCTATTGTGTACAGTGAATATAATGTCCCGTGCATACCATATTTTCCCGTATATAATATGCACATTACGAGTTAAAAGGTTTCAAATTTCCTTGTGCATATTATACACCACTATGGGCAATGTGATAAAAAAAATTCTACATCAGAAAAGCTTACAATAAAGTTTTGAAAAAAATACCATTTATGTTTCATAAAATAAATAACAGATGGCACAGAAAGCTTTTGCGACTCGGTTGACATATTTCAGCTACAATCAGTTTTGTCCAATTATGTTCAAGAATGAATTTGGTTCCTTGGAAAGATATTACAGTTACTAATAGCTGGCATCATTTTGCATTCTGTCTTGACACGAGCTGTTTTGTCCTGAATATATTCAAGTTGGTATATCATCATGTTGAAGTGAAAGCGTGTACATTACACAGCAGATTTTAAACTAAAAGTTATAGAGAAGGATAACAGAGTAGGAAATCGGGAAGCTACAAGACTGTGAAATGTTGATGAATCAAATATTCAATTGTGGGGGGAAAAAAACAAAGCTAACTTTGAAAAATGTGACCGACATAACAGAACTAATTGCTGTGGAAAATCTCACTGGTCAGAATTAGAGATCCTAAAGTTGTTAAAATTCATGTAAATGAGAAAGGCTTGTTGAATGAATAAATAATTCTGTCATGGTTACCACACAGAGCATCTGGCAAAAGCAAAGAAAATAATTTTTTCCTCTCAAAGCTTTTTTAATTATGGATTCGATGAAGCACATATTAGCGTGAATGTTAAAAAAGCCCTGAAGTCAGCAACTGCAAAAATTGTAATAATAGCTGGAAGACTGACAAAGAAATTACAGCCTTTAGATGTTGGAATTAACAGATATTTAAATCGAAGGCTCAGAAATTATAGGAACAATGGATGTCCAATAGAGAAAAGAAAGTTACAAAAACAGAAAAATTGAAGCATGCATTGTATGAAAATATCTCCAACTGGATTTTTAAAGCATGGAATGATGTTCCGGATACTACAATAAAAACGTGTTTTAAAAATGTAATACTGTTGACGAAAATGACACGAACATTGAAGACTCATTATCTAGTGACTCAGATATGTTGTGAAGATGTAATTAATTTATTCATTTTCAAATCTGCTGGATCAGATTTTGAAGGTTTTCAATTATTACTAATAAATTTAGAGAACATTTAAGGTAAAACTTATTTTGATAGATGAAATAAATGTTTTTTTCCTCTGTAAATTTATTATTTATATTTTTAATCATATTGTGTACTTTTTAAAATTTTATCTGACACTACAATATCAACAGTACATATTTTGAATTATTTGCTGCCGAAATTGTCGCAGATTATGCAACATTTTTATTATTCACGAAAAAAAAGCGGCTTTATGGATAATACACTGCTGTGAATTATATACAAGAAAATACAGTATGTGTTCGATAGGTATAAACGATACCAAGGTCAGGCATCATTGAAAGACAGCAGTTAGCCGGGACAGGCTCATCTTGTTATTACCCCTTCTGCCATTGCTTTGGTGGATGCTGTCATCAGAAAACACTCATAGCAGATGGTGAAAGACATTCAGCTTACATTGGTCATTAGTCATAGAATGGCTAGTGCCATCTTGACAAAGCATCTGAAGTTCCAGAAAGGATGTGCACAGTGGGTTGTCCACAGTCTGACGAAGGAGCAGACGTTGAACAGAATGCCAACATTATTGCACCTGGAATGGTATCATGATGAAGAATATCCTTTTCTGTCCTGTATTATCATGGGAGATGAAACACAGTGTCATCATTTTGAGCTGGAGTGCAAACGTCAAAGCCAAGAATGCTCCTGCTGAAATAATTCTAAGTCATGGAAGAAAACTCCAGAAAAGTCATACTGACATTTTTTTCTTTGACTGCAAGGGCCTGTTGCTCGCTGACTTTTTGGAACGTAAAGCCACAATTAATGCCCAGCGGCACATGGAAACTTTTCAAAACATTGAAGCATGCCAGTAAGTCCAGACACCCGAGAATGTTGATGGAAGACATTCTTTTGCAAGATAATGCCTGCTTATGTGTTGCTAAGGGTGTAAGACTATGCTGCTGATGTTTCGGAAGGATGCCCTGACATGTAATCCATAAAGCTCACATCTCTCCTCAAGGGATTTCAATCTTTATGGAATACTGAAGAATAATACTTGGAATGACTGATTTGTTTTGGACAAAGAGGTACACACTTGGGTACAATCATAGTCTTGTAGGCAAACACAAACATTTTTCTTGAAAACATTAGCTGCCTTGTCTCACAGTGGGATAAGTGTATTAAAATTTATGGCAATGACTTTTGAGATAATATACAGTTTACTTACTTTTTTTTCTATCAGTCTAGTTTTTATTTGATTGCTCCTTATAGAAATACTGCATAAACTTTTTTAAATAGTTTTAGATATTATCCAGTATTACATCATTTAAAATTATTTATAAAGTATAACTCAGAATTACAGAATTGGAATAATGATGTAAAAAATTCACAGCATTTTAATAAATAATATAATAGCAATAAATCTGAAAATTCACAGTTTTTTTTTTTTTTAAGTTTAATGTGATCTTTTCAAGGGGTAAAAATTCAATTTTAGCTCTTTTTTCCTTCTTTTATTACACAGACAAGCAGAAGAAACTCGATGCTTATTCTAACATGATAACATGAAAGGGGAAAGTAATGAAAATCGGGAGGCCCATTTCTTTTTAGAAATTTTCCTTGTAAATATTAAACAGAATTTGAAAGTAACAGAAATTAAAAATTTAATACATTTCTTTTAAAACTAAATGATAAAATGTCATGTTTGAAAAAGAAATTGATGTTACTGTGATAATTCTTACTGATAATTGACTTTTTCTGTTGGCCAAATTGTTTTCTCTGGACTACTGATCTTAGTCAGAAATTCTCAAAAAATTTTCTCTCCCAGAACTTTGATTTTCTTTGTTGCAATCAAATTGGCTAGATCATGCCCCACCTACATCACTTAACTGCTGCTCTTGGTAGCCTTTAGAAAAGCTTTAATATTGATTTTTATTATTTCCCACATATTTTATTACAGACCAATAATTTCTCTTTCTCATTAAATATTTTATTTAAACACTGGGCAGTGGTAGAATTTTCTCAAGTCATTCAAACTTCACTGATAGGAGATTAGAACTCAACAGGATTATGTGCTCCATCCACTTCCGTCAATAACTGACTAAAACTTTGAGCCCCAGAACTGTGCTCTAATAGCAGTAAAAGACCAAATTGCTCAACAAGCCTTAGGCTGCAATTTGCTTTTGTAAAATGTCCTACAATGGTTAGCATGATGAGGAGGGAAATGGGTATTGAAGGCATTCTCTCTTATTAGATGCATGATCTCAATAGTTGAAACTAGAGATTGCAATATTGAACCAAAAGTTTAATACCAGTATTAGGTATTTTTTAGATCTTAATACTGGGATATTGGTTTTCATACCGGTAGAAGAAATTTTAGAAAAAGAAAGAAAACACAGGTGTTTCTTTGTTTTACATTTGCTAGTTTTATTAGAGTGTAAATATCACAAAAAATAATTTGAAATTTATAAATTATAACAGTACATGAAGAATCGCAAAAAAGTAAAGGAACATCTTATTTATTTAAATCCCAAAAAAGGGGTAAATGTCACTATTTAGCCTGTAGTACTATTATAAATTTTTGAAATATGAACTTAAAAAGCATCAATTGCACAGCCATTAAGCCTGGAACATAATTTTGTGTAATAATTTCATCCAAATTATGCGCCCCCCCCCCCAAAAAAAAATAACCTAAAATTCTTGATAGCTTGGACTTGGAAACTGTTCTTAAATTTGTATTGTCATTGCAATTAAGATTCTTTCCTGTGTTTAACAAATTTGTATCATGTTTTGTTTTTAAATGTGTATGGAGTTTGTTTGTACTTACTCCATTCACTTTAATAACTCTTAAACATTTTTTACATTGTTCCACCATATTCTTTTCATCATATAAATATTGAAACCAAACCAAAGTATTATCAACTTATTTTTTATGTTCTTTAAAGTTATTCTTAATCATTATTATGGGATATTGTTTTTGAGTATATATATAATGAATCTGAAAAATATTTTGAACCCTAAAGTATGATACGGAAATACAGAGTAAATAACAAACTCAACAATTTAAAAAATATCAAAATATTACACACTTGTTTCACAACTGTAACCTTGTTTTCACAGATATGAATATCAGACTATGAATCCTGAGCACGTACAGTATTGTTCTGAGCTGTAATAGGATAGTTTTGCCCCGCCTCCTTGGATGATTCACAAATTTTATCTTAATTGTCTTTCTCTTAATTGTACGATGCAACTTTATATTCACAGTCTAATTAATTTTGACTGTTAGGGAGACATAAAAACAAAGACGCATACTATTTTGCTATGTAGGCGATCCCTGAACATAAAGGGAAGACAATTTAAGAAACTTTCTAATAAATACCAAAAAAAACGGTATTTTAACTTGTGAATACCAGTATTACAAAATCGTACAAATGGCTCAAAATACCGATATTTGGTACAGGCAATCCCTAGTTGAGACTTTAGGAAATTCACAGATGTAAATGTTAACTATATAACATTATTTAAAATTAAGTAAACTGAAATTTAAAATATCAATCAAAACTTTTGCTTACTGCCATAAAATTTTGACTACTGTGTGTTTTATAAAGGTTTAATTATCATTTTTTCCCCCCATATTATAGGTTCTGCAGAGGCTTCAAATGTAAATAAATATGTAACTGTAGACAGAAATATTAGAAAGAAACAATTTTTGGGATTGCTTTTAATTAACAATGCCTTTCTTTTATCCCTCTAAGAAATAGATATGCTATAGTTTGAACTACAGTTTGAGATCACAACTGCCATATCATATAAAATTAATTAAAGATTTAGAGAAATTACTTTCAACACAGAAACTAAAACAAATGTCCTACCTAGCAATATTTAAGAATTAAAATTTAAAAAAATATTTTATAGATGGATAATTTTAAATTCTGCGTCAAGTTCTAGATTTTAAATTCTGTCAGTATCAGAATAATAAATTAAAATTTCTTAAGATGTACATTTTTAAAATATTAAAAATGTACATGTAAACACAATATAACTAGAAAAAAATTGTTAATCAGATTCTTTTGATTTAAAAAAAGGTAGAAAAATTAGTTCACCAGGCCTGGCGACAAGCAGATACATTTGACAAAGCCACTGTGACCGTCAACACTACTTGTTAAAGTCTGCTTGTCAATGTCAAACACATCTAATGTTCCATTCTGTAAAGGGAAAAAAACTTGAGTATAGTACTTTTACAAAAAAATATTAAACAAATTAGAAGAATAAACAGCTTTAAAGTTATTTCAACTTAACTTACATAACTGATAATTGAAAATTTAAAAAACTGCATCTCACTATAAGACAACTTTAAAAATCATACTTATACAACAAAATATATTGAAAGGATTTTTCTTATACTTATTTTTAAGATCTATTTTAAATTATTTTTTATAACAAAAATATTGAAATACAATTCAATTGAAGAACATACTTTAGTTCCAATAATGCAGTGATTATCACCAGGTACAAATACAGAACACAGTACTGCATTACAAGGTAAAGTAGTAGCACACCTTTGTTCTCCTTTAAAGCTACAAAAGGGCATAGGGAAAAAATATATTTGAATTATCAGAATCATGTATCAAATATCATAAAGTTTATATAAAAAAATTATGAAAGCAAAAATAAATACTATTGCAATTAAAGATAAAAATATAAATTATTACTTAGGAATTAATATTTATTAATTATTATTTAGGAACTGATATTTAACTTACTGATAAATAAATAAATTTTTGTAACTTTTTACACATTTTTATTTATTTTTCTTTCATGACAATAGAAAAGGTACCTAATTTTACAAATCAATTCCCCCTCAGTTTACACCTTTTTTGTAAATGTCCCTTCCCTTTATTAGAACTGAATTTTATTTCAGCAATATAGCAAACTAATTTTGTATACTAGGTAGCCTTAAATTAGAAAGGAAATAAAGAACAAAGATACACAATCAATAAAATTTACGGAGCATCACAAAAAGCATGATTAAAATGTATATGTATAATTTTTAAATTCAAAATACATACATCTAAATGCAAAATTCTTTTATGAATCTTTCAGACTTATCACAGGCTGATATTGTATTTAAATTTCTCATTTTGCAAAATATCAAAATTACACAAATATATAAGCATAATTAAAAAATTACCTTCTCCAAATCTTAACAGATTCATCACAGGCTGATAATATTGATAAGCTATCAGAGCTATAACTTAAAGTCTTCACAAAACTACGATGTCCAGGAATACTTATACTTTGACAAAGCTCAGCATTATTTTGTTTCAGTTTTACATCAAGTTCATACTGCACTATAGTATTATTTTTAAGTAAAACAGTTATCTAAAAAAAAATCATGAATAAAAATGAATTACACTTTAAAAAAATAAAAGAATAGACAAACAAAATTTATTAGATATATTTAGTACTAAGGCATCTCCAATATCTGAGCTCTGTAATATTATAGAATATTGTGTATTTCACTTTATTATTATATAATATTATAGCACTGTAATATTACTAAGAATGTATTGCACATTTTGAATCATTATCCCATTCAGGTATGGCAAAAGGAGAAAGAAGCATTACCCCAAGCCCGCTCACTCTGGGAGTATGCATATGCGTGGGATGCAAATTTCCTTGCTATATATATATAAATCTAATTTGATTTAAAACTCCAAATAAAATCTTTATTGCTACTGCTTTTGCTGAAATTTACAGTTTTTTTTATCATTGGTAATATCTGAATATACTGTAATAAAATGTTTGTGATATTTAAAAAAACAATTATGAATTTTAAAAAAATGTTTTCATTTTAATAAAAAAAAAAGTTATAAACAATATATACTTTCAGAAAACTGAAAAAAATTTCCTAAACGCATATGAATATTCAAAACAAAGAAGATATTATAAAACTGAATTTAATTAAATATAAGATCAATGTAAGAAAATTACTTAATTTTTGAAAAGCTTATATGTTACATTTTAAAACTTTATTTGGGACTTGCACTTAAATTGTCAGCACTATTATCCTTATAAAATCAACCCTTTTAGTGTCACCTGAAAAGTCAAGATTTGCTAACTTTTATATTAGAAAAACTACTTTCCTCTATTTCACTATTTGGTTCATACATTGATTTAGAAATCTTGCTTAAATATTTCACTCACACGCTGACTGAAATAAAACTGATCAAAAACACAAAAATACTATCTAGTAAAACCCCAAACAATGAATTTAACTCTCAAACTAATAAGCTTCTACCTTTTCCCACTTCATCAAAATATAAACAAAGATTCAGAGCACAGTAAATGATGAATCTTTAACTACCCTATTATCTTGAAAGAGCTGAATATGTGCACTTATTTACATTCATAACTATCCTGGATCAAATGAGAAGATTTTTAACTGAAAGCACATATTGAAAATCAAAATTTTGTGAAACATTAAAAAAAAAACGGACTTTAACTCCCATTTAGTGCTACTTAAAAATTAAAAATGTTGATTACAGGCCTCAGCGGAGGGAAAGAGAGATCACATATATGTGATTGTGGTCCTGAACAGGTTAAACTTGATAAAAATGGATTTATTGAATGAATTGTCAGCAGACAAACAGGTTCATGTAAGCTTTTTTAAAAAATATCCTAGTTTTGTAGAGTGTAGGATATATATTACCAACATAACAAACATGCCACATAAATAACATTATAAATAGATAAAAAACAAATAAGTTTGTTTTTCTCAATTATTATATCCAATTCAAAAATATATTCCAAGGAAAAAAATTTATTATAAAACAACAAACATTATTTTGGTCATATCAATACATTTTATTTGTGCAAATGACTACCCAAGCACATAATGTAATATTTAACAAAATGAATACATCTGTTAAGTAAAACAAATTATTTCACAAAATATATTTCTAAAGTAATAACCCAATCAATGGGGTTTGAACTCTGACATAGTACACGTTTTTGTTTAATTTTCCAATTAGATAAGATATGCTTTAAGCAGTTCAATCATAAATAATAGGGAAAAAAAAAATACATCATATCTTTCCAATGTTTAAGAAAAATAATGGATATTGCTTCAAACACCTTCATTCATTAGTTGCTTAAACTATTACAATAATAAAAGCATCAAAATAATATTCTACAAAACAAAAATGTCATTTTAGACAGTTAAAACAATTATTATTCAGGCATTTTAACTAATCAGAAGCTTTTCTAAAATTAAGACTTTCCTTATTAGGCAAATGAAGAAAGTTGAAATAATTTAGACAGAAATAATACAGTGTTACAAGACAAGTATAGAATATTAAATAGTGCCAAATGCTGTCATTTTGATTTTTCTGCTAAAAAAATGCCAATAAGTTTATCATTAAGAATGCATAAATATAGATTTTTAAAATAAAAGAATTGTGATTTAAAACATTGGCTATCTTAAATATACAAATTAAATAAAAACCTACCTTAAATAACAAAGTTATAATCATAACATAATTTCGATCAATTTACCTTTGCAATATCCTCTTTAATAAATATACAGAATGAGTCAACTTTTGATGCACACTCAATTGATTTTAACGTTTCAAATTCATCTTCTACAGTTTTTACAATTTCATGATCATCATTATCATCTTCAACAATATCTCTAAAAATAAAGTATGGAAATATATGAGTCATCAATCTTTACAGAAGGAAAGAGGGCGAAAAAATTCATACAATTACTGCTCACCTTTTTTTCTTCGCTTTGGCTTTTCTCTTGTTAAATTTTTTCTTGATTTCCTCTTCTTTAAGAATTTTGTACAGTCGAATAAATTTTGTACCACCCTGAAGGAACCAGCATATCAAATTGAAATCAAAACATTTTTAGTAATTCAGTTATAAAAAAAAATTAAAACCATATTTTTATTTTATACAACTAAACCATAAAAGAACTTTTTTTGAGCTAAACCATAAAAGTATTTAATATGCTCTTTTCATGACCTATTTTATAGATTTTAGAACACCCATGAAATTTTCTTTTGTATGGATATATATAAACAAGGAAGGGAAACACGAATCTCAAGTTAGTGCATTTCTTAGTTTCCAATGATTGATCTCTCACATAAATAAATTTTATATTATAATTATGAGCAACATAAATGTACAGTAATAGAAACATCTTTTTTTAAAATAACTTTTGTAGTTCTTAAAATATTTTATTTTTATTCTTTTAAATGCTCATAGCAGAAAGAGAATTAAAATATGGTATGAATGAATTCCATTACCATACTCAAAAGAAGTATCTTGTTTTAAATCAGAAGTTTTTACAGAAATAAGTAGAAAATGGAAATAAATTGCCAAGGCTTCAAATCTTTCCAACCTGATTATTACGAGTGGTTTCAAATATTCTCCCAGATAAAGATAATGTTTAGGGGTCATATACTAGTTTACTAATGATACATAATGATTGATAATTATTTTCTTATTTCTGAAAATGTGGGAAATGAGGGTGACAAGTAGATCAATTATTAAATATTATACATTAGGATATGTTCACTTAACAATAGCTGTTTTATCATGTTTGTCATTAGTTTGACTTTGAATATTGCTTAATCCCCTGGAAGGAATCTTATCATTCTTATGAAATTTTTAATCGATCTATATATAGGAAAAAAGCAGCTCACTCATCATGAGATTTCCAGAATTATCAGGAATATAGGCATTCAATTTGGTGGAGAAATTTCTATTTTTAAGTAAAGTTCTGCTGAGTATGGATTTTGCAAAGTTACTCGCAAGAGCCATGTGGGGGCACTATAGATAAAAAAATTCTCATTTTTGAACTATTAGACTTACAGACTAGATTTTACAAGCAAGTTTCTGTTGTTAAGTGGGGATCCAGCAAAAACTTTTTTTTTATTTTGAAAATAGACTTCATAGGAGGAAATGGGATTAATGGAAAGTAAAAAATAAATATTCAGTCAAACAGATTTAACAAACATCTATTTAACAAATTTTTCTCTTTCCCTGATTAAAAGGAAGGCAAAAATCCCTATTTAACGAATCCCCCCCCCCGTGCCCCAAATTAATAAATTATTTCAGCAGCTAGAAAAAATATTTTTATTATAATGTATTTGAAAAAAATCAGATTTTTTTCAAATGACATAACCTTTTTTCTCAAAACAGAAAAAATTTCTCTGTTCCTAATTTCTTGAGAGAAAACTTGCAAATTTCAATGGGTAAGGGAGAAGACCATTATCATGTTACCTATCATGCGAATCTTGAGTAGGACAGGAAATTCCTTTATTATCTTATTCTACTCCACAAGATTTTAATGATTATGATACATTTGAAAACAGACTGCCTATCTGTGCCGAGGAAAATTTTGATTTGTCGGAGCCAATGAATAAAAGAATACAGAAATGGATAATGAAACTCCTATCAAATCTGTCACATTTTCTGATGTTTTATATTGCTTGGAAATTGTGAAAACATACTTCTCTTTTATGCAGCAAGATATAACTGATGCAATGTTTTCTTTTCTGCATAGAGTCGAAAAAGAACTCTTTTGAGTAAAGAATCAAAAATATTTTCAATCTATCAGTCGGTATTTTAAAATTTCCAATTAACTGGTGCATAATAATTCACTAATAGTATTTTTAGCTGTTGAATAAAAAGTCTGTAATTTCTAACTGTGGATATTTTTTGTGTGCAGTTGCTCATTATAAAATTTCCAAAGTGTAAAAGCATTTTTGTTTTTGGACACAGACATAACGAACAAAATGTTTGGTCCCAATGAGTTTGTTAAATCGAGGTTTGACTGCACTTCCAGTTTAGAAATTCAAGTCATGGCCTTTTTTGACCAAAAAAACATGAGCTACAAGAATATTTTTGAATACGATGAAATGCTTAATGCTAGGACTTAAGATATCAAAAACAATAGTCATCCAACATTATGAGGTATAAAGCAAAGGGGGTGGGTAAGAGGGATAGTCTAGTAATATTATAACATGAAATATCCAAATATCTAAAACTTTTGATATAATTAATCTTTTTTGACTGAATTTTAACAATCAATTTATAATTTTTGGGATATTATAAAATTTTTATTAAAAAAAAATTCAGAATTGAAAAAAAAAAGTATTTATTCATTAGTGTGAACATTTTTGAAAACTGTTTAGCAGTCAACTTTATTTTATAAAATGTTAGAAACATTTAAACGACCCATTTTAAAATCTCAATAACAAAAATTTTCCAACAGAATTTTAAGCAATTGGACATTTAAGCCAAATTTTTTACATATTTTGTACTGAGAAATATGATACACATGTGTGTGCAGAAATGATACTGACAGAGAAAATTGTTTAAATATGTTAATTAATCCACTGCATATAAAAATTATTAACAATGTCTCTAATTTTACTTCCAATATCCATAAAGTACAACCAATTACAATAAAAATACTTATTTTTATCTTATTTCACAAAAACATAAACAGCAAAAACATTTTTAAAAAAAATATTAGTGCAACACAAATGATTAATGGTAAATTAACTAACTGGTAAGTTATTTGAATGATATAAGAAATTAAAATGTATTTTTATATAAAAAAAATATAACTGGTTAAGTAAAGTATAAATTTGCAATTAAAAGTGAAGATATATAATATACAAAAAATAAATCATAAATTTATTAATACAATGAAATATGAAACATTTAAACTCACATGGATTCCCATCACTCTTTTACTTGGATCTACTACTATAGAGCAGGTTTTATTTTCCAAGTTTGGAAGCCCACCAAGCTCAACTGCTTTAAAATTTGTCTAAGAATAATAAATTTATTTTAAAATTATTATACCAGAAAAAAATATCAATTTGTATATTGCATACAGGATAATATTCTTTAAATTCTGCATTATGTTAAAAATATCTTTACAATATTTTATTTAAATGATTCATTTTCTTTTTTTGCAGAAAGAGAAAATATTTTTATTTAATAAAATCCTCATACTTATTTTGCTAGCATAAAATTAAATAATACAGGGTACATTTACAATACAACTATAACAATCAACAATACATTTAATATATTACTTTGGATTCTACAAGTAATAAAATAGATTATCAAATACAAAGAATTAATTTTGTTTTAAATCAAAATCAGTAACAAGTAGAATGTAATATGATTTAATAACAGAGGAGATAATGTTTATATAAAGCAAGGCTTTCCAGTATCTCTTCACATTAAATTTCTAACAAACTGAATTTATTTTAGAATACCATATTTATTTGAATCAAAGCCACCATCGATTCCATACTGCACACCAAATTTTCAACAAGGTTTAGTGAAAAATGAAAATTAGTGTAAAATGGTTTATCGATATCCAATTTTATGAAATTAAAATAAATTTAAAATGAGAACTAAGAATAATTAGTTATTTTACCAATATTATAAACTTTTAAATATGTACATGAACCTGTAATTGGTCTAATTGCCCCATCCAACAAATTTTTTTTCCTTCGATTTTAAGCCACACTTAATTTTCAGTAGCATTGATATTGGAAAAAAGTGTGGCTTTGATTCAAGTAAATAAAATAATTTTAGACTAATAGAATATTTTTTTAAAAAATTTAAATAAAACACAAAAGTAATGGAATATTTCATAATGTCTAAATAGGGCATTCTATTGCAAACATAACTCTAGAAGTATGCAAAACTGATGAGGAGAAACAGTAAAACACATATGTAATAAAATCTTTTCCAACAGACAATTCTTGAAACATTTTGAAGGATATCTCAAAGAAAAAGAATGGAATTCAAGATTCATTTATATAGAAATACTTAACTAAATAGAAGATGAAAAGATTTGATGGCAGCGATAAAATATAGATAACTGTCCAAGGATTTACCTGATCTTAGCTGCAAGGGATGCAGATCAGAGCATGTTTCTGGTAAAATACTGAAAAACATTTTGACTCTTAAAGATGAACAGTTCAAAAGAACAAGTTGTTCCTTCTATCCCCATCCTTATACATCAATATATCCATGCACATCTATACATATGCTTTCAATGTGTATTAAAAAATATCCAATCATAAATGAAACAAAGTCATGGGTTGTGTGATCCAAATGCAAACTCTTTCCTGTCTATCCAAATTATCAGCTAATAGCAGACTGCTAATGAAAGAGAAAGCATAAGCAAGTATTGCTGTATTTTTATTTTTTGACAAAATGACTGAAATATTTGAATAGTACTGAATCAAAATTTATGTACAGCTTGGTCAAAAACCAAAAATAACATTAAAAAAAAAAACTAGAAAAGGGATCAGATTTTAGTTTTTAGAAAACACAGCAAATTTGTGCATTTTCAAAAGAAAATAAAGGTTGAATATTCTTCGAACACACAATATGTATGAAAATCCACATTACCATACATGCAACTATATATATAAACACTGCTGGCCAACGTAAATGCAACACCCTGAAGGAAGCATGAAAATAACATGAAATTTACAACATGCATTAGCAAAGGTGAGATATGCAAATGATTAGAATTTCAGCACAGACACACATCACGTGTGCCTGTGGCGGCACCTCAAAGCACTATTTAAGGCTTGGAGATTTCGGCGATTTCAAGTTCGGCAATTGTGTTTTTCTTGTGTTTATTTCAAAAAACGATTAGTTATGCCTCGTAGAAAACAGCGATCAGCATTTGATCAAGTATCTGAGTTCGAGAGAGGAAGGATAGTGGCCTACCGAGATTGTGGATTATCTTTCAGGTAAATCGGTAGTCGTGTTGGACGAAACCAAACAACTGTAATGCGGATATGTAACCGTTGGACGCAGGAGGGTATGACGGACCGACATGGTCGATCGCATCTACCTCAGTGCACCACTTCACATGAGGACAGGCAAATTGTGCCCATGGCAGTGACGGATCGCTGAGTCACATCATAAACCATAGCACAACATATTGAGTCTGTAACGCATCATTAAGTGTCCGCACGTACCATTCGACGCCATTTACAGCAGAGTGGTCTGTCCGCAAGAGTCCATTGCTTGGTCTAACCTTGATGCACAATCACAGACGTCTCCACTGCCAATGGTGCGATGAAAGAAGGATGTGGATGGCAGAATGGAATGAAGTTGTCTTTACTGACAAGTCACGCATCTGCCTGCAACACCACGATGGTTGGATTCAAGTCTGGAGACACCATGGAGAGAGGATGTTGAACAGCTGTGTTATGCACCGCCACACTAGTCCTGAACCGGGTATTATGGTATGGGGTGGTATTGGATATCCCTCTCGCACACTCCTCTAGTACGCATCGCCGGTACTTTAAACAGCCAGCGCTACATCTCCGAGGTGCTGGAGCCAGTTGTCCTTCCTTACCTTCAGGGCTTGGCCACAGCCATATTTCAACAGGATAATGCATGACATGCATTGTCCAAAGGTTCATTGTCAATCACCAGATTGAATTGCTTCCCTGGCCGGCTCGCTCTCCGGATCTTTCGCCGATAGAAAACATGTGGTTCATGGTTGCTAAACGATTGACCCAGATTACACACACACCCAGCTGCCACACCAGATCAACTTCGACAACGTGTGGAAGCTACTTGGTCTGCTGTACCCCAAGAACACATCCAAAGTCTCTTTGAATCAATGCCGAGGCATGTGACAGCGGTGATCTCCAACAATGGCGGCTACTCTGGCTACTGATTCTGGCAGGAGCCACACTTCACAGAAGTCTATAAATTTAATCATTTAATACTTGGTCAACATGTTACCTACAAAATAAATTTTGTTGTGCTATCTCGTCTTTCTTGGTGTTGTATTTACGGTTGCCACAGAAGTGTATATGATGAATCCCCAGTCCTTTATATGTCAGTTGGGGTAAACAACCAGCCAAGTACCCCTCAACCTCCCTCCTGCATAACTACTTTGACTTCTAACTTAGCCCCCATGCTCCAACCACATGCATGAACTTGATTCTCTTGTGATCAATGCTCATTACAATACACATTCTCTAACCATGAGCATGCACTCGACTGCCTTGCAATTGCTGCTTGTTATAATACACATATTCTAGTTACGGCTTGGAGTACAGAATAATTTATTGACACATTGCAATAAACTAAATAACGATCAATGGCTGCATTGTTAATTAATCCTAGTAATTTACAAAGATGCCAGTTAGATGTAATCTAATTCCTCATATATATATATACATGTAATTGTTGTTTCTAACCCATTCGGCAAGTCAGAGGCTAAATCAAATTGGATATCATAAATGTAGAAATATGACTTAGCTTCCCTTTGTCTCACAATTTGAATCATGGTCAGATGTTGAAGACTGAGCAAACACATTCTCACCCTGGCATGCTAATGTGAAAACTTAGCATTGATAGATTTAACATACATCAGCCTCTTTATAAGATAAGTCATTAACAAAATCATAGTTTAAATTTGTGATTTACCTGAAATATAGCTGGCCATAATCCCAATCATAAACAAAAACATGTGGCTATAGATCCATATAATATATGCATGCACATACAGACAAAATCACTAAACACGAAACTGAGGGGACTGAAATATTTTTTCGTTTTTAAGGATATTGCAAAAAAAAACATATTTAACAAGATAAAAGTTTATTAGAGTACATTTTATTTACATTGATATGTATACATACATGTATTAAATAAAAATCAATGAAACAAAATCATTCACAAGAACTTAATGAAATTTAATACAAAATTTAAAAAGTTTTTTTTTTTTTAAAAAAAAAAAAAAAAAACATTGAGTTTTTGAAAAAATAATCTGATATTTTTCTTTGTATCGTCTTTTTTTTAGCATCAAATTGTCAATAAATTGTTTGATGTCATAAATTTTGTTATTCATTTAACCATTGGAATGTGCATTTAAATAACTGAGCAAACTTTTTACGATGTTCCTCATTTCGGATGATGTGGGAACAGGAGCTGCATTATTCATTTCATTTTTGTTGGAATTTGCAGCAATGATTTTTTTATCTGCTATAATTAGGGCTGCACACACATTATCTTTATGTACTGCAACGAATAATTTTGATGATATAGAAGGACAGCCTTATAATTCAATAATACAGAAGCTTTCTTAAACATTTCATTAAATATTGATTCAGTTTCAAAATCAGTCTTTCCCATCTTTTCATGTTAAGTGATTCTTGTTTCGTTTTAAGAGAAAAAAAAATGCATGAAAATACATAGTAATTTGTTGGGACTGTTGTATTATTTTGTGCTAACTGATATATTTTGTCTTAAGCACTTTCATGTTAAACGTATTTCACTGATGTTGCTTTATGAACAATATTAAAAAAAACCCTATATGCTGCTCAACTAAAAATAAATTTTAAATATTTTTAAAGCTCATGAAATCATATTATTAAGTATAATAGAAAAATACTAACATTGAAGGTTCCTTCATCGTCATCATCTCCAAATAAGCCATCCAAATTCTTTTTCTCTAGTGAATCAATTTTCTGTTTCTTTGAAAGTGGAGAATCGTCTGAATCCTAAAAACAATAATAAACATTCTAAAATTAAAGATCTATGAACAAATTTACATGACTAGATAGCCTTATTGTGTATAATTTATAATAGAAAATTCTTAAATATAAAAAAGATATGCCAAAATGGGAAATAAAAGTAATTTAACTCACATTCTCATCAAATATACTCCACAAGCTTAATTTTTGACTGTTTTGCCCAGTTATCAGCATTGATCCCTTGATTAAAGCTATATCTAAAATCTAAAAGTGAAAAGTATATATTAATTAGTATAATTTTTACTTATTACTATGCATGCATAAATAATAAAAATATAACTGTAGAATAGCAATAAAAGGAATTCCAGTTTTTCACATTACAAGAAAAGTAAACGATTAACAAAATACATTTTCTTCATTTTTGTATAAATTATTTAAACATCAAAGTCATTTTAAAAAATTATCTTTGTTTGTTTTTTTAAACAAATTAAATATTTAAAACATCAGTAAAAAAAAAAAAAAAAATTCAAAAGAACAGCTAGAAATAAGCTGATTTTACAATGACATAAAATAAGTAATAGAGATCAAAATTTACAGCTAATATTATAATTAGATAGTGCTGAATACTTTTAAAATAATAAAAAATTTAATCATTTTACAAGTACAGTATACATATCCTGTAACATAAAAAGTGATACACCAAAAAAGAGTAATCCAGATGATATGAAACTGTGTATGCACATACCTCAAATATAAAAATGATTAACTTTTGAAGTCAATAGCTGATTAGTGGAAGTTCTAGTGATTTACAATTGAGTATCTAGATGGTGAATAAGACAAAGGATATTTCAATACTAAGGCATAACTTTAATGCAAATGTGGATCCATTAATTCATATAGACCTTACCAATGCCTTGCAATACGAGCAAACATCACCATCTCAAAGAGGATTAGCAATTGGATTAAAGGAAAGGACAAACTGCAGGATTACTTGACATTTAGTCAGAGTGAAGTAATCATTCAAATGATACTGGCAAGAATAGATGAACTATGGTCATACAGTGTGTCAAAAAGGTAGTGGTTGACCAATAGAGTGACTCTTATCAGAACACATGTTTTTATCAATATGTCGCATAACCAGGATATTACTGACTGCAATGACTATCAACAAGTGACTCGGCAAACAAAAGCTGTCACAAAGGCAATTTTGCTGACTGCCCCTCATTGTTGCACACTGCCAAGTGTGTTTGTAATGTATTTCAATGCAGTGTGTATTCGATCTTGAATCTCATACACTTGAGTAAAATTGTATTCAATGTTGAATCCTGCTTTGAACTGAGCTCTGATAACCAATGAAGATGTGCCTAGAAATGTCCAAGATAGCAATGCGGAACTCCCTCAACTCATTCCCTACACAACAGACTTATGATTAGGCACACTATTTCCTTTGATAGCCAAGCTTCTGCGAATGTCATCCAAGATACCTTTATAGCACAGCCATTCATTGACAAGATTCTGCATTCCATAGTGTTGCTCTTCCCTTCACAGATCACTGGACTTGCATATCAATAGGATAACGAATAGTTCCCATGGCATGCTTTTTTACTTTCCACTCACATGTTTCTACAACTCTTTTCTGACAGAAGCACAATTGCCAGATATCTTCTTAATAGAACACATTTGGACTCGTTATGAAAAACTACACAATGTTTTTACAACCTCAAAAATTCAATATTTTATAGTGTTACTTAACTTCACATTAAGCTTGAAGTGATGACATCATTTATCAATTTCATCAATGGCATTTATCAATTAAAGTCATTTTGTATTATTCTTAAGAATATATTTTTCAAATGTATTAATACAAATAAAATATAATTTTCTCTATAAATATGAGATTATAAACAAAGAATCTAAAAGCAGACTTTTATAAAAATGTTATATGCAAATATTAACAGGTAAACCACTATGGAATTTGTAAATTTCTATATGAATGCACACATATGCTACTAGAATTAAAATAACCACATCTTTCAAATTTTGCTACAAGAAAGTATGTTACTCAAAATATTCTAAACTAAACTCAGTGGTGCAACAGCCCATGAGGGCCAAGGCCTACTGTGCCCATCTCAGTTTTCATGACCTTGGGCACTGAGGTGCATGAGCAGCTGTTCCAGTCAGGTGATCAATCTGATGCAAAACCCCCAGTCTTAAGTTCCCAAGAAGCTTAGTACTCATTTATCAACCGACTGAAAGGCTGAATCAACCCTGCCCAGAGTGGGGTTTTGAATCCTGGACCTGTGGCATGGAAGTGCAATACGCTATCACTCAGCCACTGGGCTTCAGTAACATTGTATCTCAATTTAAAATGAATGTTCTGACATTTTAAAATGCCTTCTTATTAATAAATTTAAAATGTTTCTTAAGGACTATACATCATGCTAGTTGTAATATTACCTTCATGCAGATATCATCATTATCAAATATAACAGCTCTGATGAGCAAAGCATTTCTAATTTCATGTTATTCACCAAATGGAACTTGGCAGGCAATTACACCAGAGAATATCTGCCGATTTTACAAGTCAATATCCAACCATATAACAGTCACATCACAAAACAAAGATGGGCAAACACATCAATTTTCTTGTTTCTGTTTTTGAAGCTGTATTTCCCAAATAAAGCCTACAACTCCTATCTACTGCTAGTTTTTCCTTTTTTATACATGCAGGTCACATCAACTGATTTTTACCTCATTCAGATTACTCCTTGGTAATGTCATTTTTTTTATGTCGTAAAAGTATACGTTTCTGGTTTTGAAAGTCCAAAGCAATTGTTAACGAAAATACTACATAGATTATATATATATATACATACTACATGAGAGTGGATATGGAACATGAAGGAGAGGAGGAAAAGATACAAATTGTTACCCAACGCATAGTTGCATCACTTTCTCAGAGTCTAAAACCAGTTTATAGACAAGTTTATCATCACACAAGAAATATGCCATAACAAAGATACCAGGTCATTACCAACAGACCAGTGTCATACTTTAAAGTAACACAAGGCCTATCAGCAAGAATCTTGTAATTTTGAACAATGCTCAAGCAATATGAACAACATATGAGCTGGCACCTCACCCTCTAAACCAGTGATTCTCAACCATTTTCTTGTTATGGTACATCATTAAAAATTTCAAAATTTGGCAGTACATTAACAATAAAATAAATTCAGAAGAATTTTACTTATCTATAATACACAATGTAAAATGGTTTATGACAATAATTTTCAATGATAAATAAAATAATATGTACGACAAATACCAAAAAATATTTAATGAGTAACTAATTATAAGAATATACTTAATGCAAAATTTGAGCTTCATGATTATTGATATTTTTATTTATATTTGGTCATAAAAATGATAATGCTCTTCTTATTTTGTCATCTACATTTACAAGTCTTGATCTTTTTTTCATTTTTATATTTGTTAATGCTGAAAATCCGAATCAACACAAATAAGGTATAGAAAATTGTAACAATATTTTTAAAGCTTTTTGGGATATTATGGAATAATTGCCTCTAATTATAATCCAAAATCAATTAATTGACTCTTTAAAACGTTTTGAAATTAAATCTTGATTATTAGAAAGAGAAATTAGCACTTTTTTTTCATTCAAAGCGAATTCATAAAGATTTATCCATTATCATAAATGGATTACTAATCCGATTAAATTTTTTTATGTCTAAATTTGGTAAGTAATGAATAATTTATGAATGAACAATTTTATGATTAATTTATTTCTATAAAATAACTAAATGATTCAGTTCCAGACTTTTAATTTTTTTTCCGCAGAGCATAATTAATAAATTTTTAAAACTTTGGCTGCACACAAAAGTGCTATTGCACAATGGTTGAGAACCACTTCTCTAAATTTCTACATCAAACACGATGATCTTGAGCCTCACCAGAATTCATGTGCATTAGCTCCTCTAAAGAGTATGGTAATACCAGCAGATGGAGGAGTTTCTGATGGGTTATGTGATCAGACACATTAAACAATATAATAGACAGGTAGGTCCACATATTATATTGTATTGGTTAGCCACCTAACTGCATTTACACTGCACTGACTGTAACAAAGATAGTTGGAAGAAGAAAATATATCCTGTTTAACCCTCCAAGCGGTCTGCATGTAAAATTCCGCCATTCCAGAGATGCTTTTTCTGCCTTCAAGCAAGATTCCTAAAAGCGGTCGAGCCGCATTCTTAAAAATACGGCTCAACTGCTTTTGAGAACCCCACCTGAAAGCAAAAAAATATGTGCGGTGCATTTTTGAAGCATCTCCAGAATGGCAAGACTTTAAGTGCAGACCGCTTAGAGGGTTGAGGAATGCCAAAGAAATGTCAACATACATGGATCATACATTCACCAACGAACATTAAAGGTCTCAAACTCCATTTCCAAACAGTAGCTGTAGCATATACATGACATTCTTGGTGCACTCGTATAAATCGGAATCATTTTCTCTCAATTGAGTACTAACACGTATCACTCATGGTGTCTATTCAGAGAATTGTCATTGACCTACTAGATCTTCCGCGTTTCCAACAGTCTCAAACAAGATGTATATGCACAATAAAATGATACATATGTTTTCAAATGAATTACTTTTATTTCAACAATGATAGTTATCATGTACAAATCTAGTATTGACATGGTAACAGGTCTAATCCAACTGTAGAATATCGTACAATGCAGCATCACGGTTTGGAACATTATTCTTTATAATATCCAATCACTGCTAATTTATATTGGCGAAATTATAGCACAATAATACGTAGATATGCAACAGTTGGTAAAGTAGCTGTTCTTTCAAAGTGAACTCATTTTTACTTATCAGTAAAATACCCAACCACAAAGGGTTTTTGCATCTTTCAACAAGCCTTGCAAGATTCACATAAACTTTCCTGGTCACTGGTTTTCAATGAAATTTTGACGAACAATAATTAAAAATTACCCATAAATAAATCCACAAAATTTTTAAATAGTGTAATTTTACCATTATAAGTTTAGTATATTAATTAGTATTGTTAATATGAAAGTTTTTTTAAACATAACATAAATTAAAATTGGGCAAAATTTATGTTTAAGGGGATGGTAACAAGAACAATAAAATTCACAGATAAGTGAAAAAGTATTGTAACATCTTTAAATATTGACAGCAAATAGCTATCCTCTTTTAACAAAAAAATCAAGAAACAGTCTGCATATTCAATAAACTAAATTACCTCATACTGACTGCCAATCAAAGTGTGAAAGCAATGTTGAGTATCAAGATCCCAAAATTTAACATATGTATCTTTAGAGCTGTAGGAAGAAAAAAGTATGTAACATACAAACTTAAAAAATAAAATACCCTAAATAAGACAGTGAATGGACTAAATTCATGATGGTCACATGATAACGGCAATCATGTGTTTCCCATTGATTAAAAATTGGCATACTAGTTGTTCAACTTGTAAAGTTTAGAAAACATTTAAAATTTTAATATAATTGGGTAAAGAGTTCAGGTGTTAAAATTCTTCAAACAGTTTTCAAAATTTAAAAAAAAAACACTTACAATATATGACTACTTTTAAATTAAGTGCATTTTGTTTAACTATGTGCATTATTATATCTTTGACAAATATGTACTTTCTAAAAGAAAGTTTCTGCAAAAAGCAACAGTTGGCAACAGTGAAGCATATGAACTAATAGGCTGGAAACACGTGATTATATTTATGATATAATTATGACGTCCCATTAATTTATGAACTGATTGGCCGAAAACACATGGCTCAATTATCATGTGACTATGATGTCACATGAATTTAGTCCATTGTTCAATGGAGGGAAATTTAGCATTATAATACATATTAAATCTAATTCGTAGTAAACAATTTACCTGAGAAAATATGGAGCTAATTTTATAAAAATTGAACTACTTGTATGAACAAAAAGACATCGAAATTTTTTTTGTTAAAATTTTTGTTATTAATCTCCATAATTCTATTAATTCATAGAATAATGCTTTAAGAAATCTTTAATAATAATAAAAATATTCCAATACAAGATAATTGGAATAAGTTGATAATTTGAAGTAAACAGTTGATTAAGTTCAAGTACATTTTTTCAATGTTTTTCTTATATATTTGAACTCATTATGAACATCAGTACTTTCTCTCACTTCTCTGTATGAAGAATACTTCATTCTGTAGGAGTTTTATTTTTCAAACCTCTTTCCAATGGTAAAAGTCTTTCCTTCTTTCCTAAGCTAATATTTTCCTTTAATAAGAATTTTGTCTGTATAATTAATTGCTAAGAAAAGCCATTTTTGAGTTTCCGATTTCATTAATTTATCATAAAATCTGGCACATAAAGTGCAACTATACTTTCAAGCTGCATTTTTTAATTTTAAGGTATATTCGCCATATAACACGCACCCCCTTTTATACAAATAAACCTTAAATGTAAGTGTGCAATGCTGTTATGTTTTGAAGTCATTTATTCGTGGTATTATCCCAAGATTTTGAAGAAATAGAATACTTCTAGAACTATAGCCCTTTAAGATCATTAAGAATGTCATTTCTTTTAAATAAATAGTATTTTGATATAAGTAGAAGCCTATTTTTTTTTTGTGCTCATCTCTTTTGCTACTTTCAAAGATATCATTTTTATACCCGGCGTATAACACGCACACGCAAATTTCGATATCTTGTTTTGTGTTAAAAGTGTGTGTAATACACTGGATTTTACGGTAACTATTAAATTCTGACCGAGATAATTCTGGATGAAGAAAATAATCACTGTTCCAAAAATAAGTACATTTACTGATTCACTATCTAATATTTAGGTATTAATGTTAAATTTAGCAATAATTCAGGGATAAACATTTTGTAAATCTTAGCAAATTGCAACTACAAGGAAGTGCAATTTCCCAAACCTGCAATCAAGTAATAAGAAACATTTGCTGCAGTTGTTTTAACTACTCTATCCCAGAAATTTTAAAACAAAAATATAAAATAATACTATTACACATTTCTTACCCTTTCTACACTAGTAAAAACAATTAAAAGGAACAGCTTTTTTTTTTAAAGAAAAGACAAAACAATTAACACCTATTTGTAAATAAGGTATCAGATGATAGCTTAACTCCTCACAGATACCTATGCCAAGCAGTGGCTTGTTACATCGTACGGCATTGGCACTGTGATTGCTTTTGTATAGAGGTACCTCGTTTGCTGAAGCTTGTAGCTTAAGGATATTTTAAAATATCATAGCTTAGCCCAATCCTTGTTTTTTGAATTTCTTTGTTTACCCTTCATTAATATAGCCAGTCATCCTTGTCTAGATCAGTAGTTCTTAAACTGGGGTCCGCAGCGCCTTTCTAGGGGGCTTGCGATGTCTTTTTTTATAACATTAAGATTTTCCTGTTTTACAAGCTCTGAAAGGCCTGGTGGAAAAATTGAAAGATGTTCCATCCTAGACTAGATCACTAAATTACCCTTAATGAAAGAATTCCACTAGAATATGTGTTTCAAGCAAGGACGGAGGGGTGTTCAAAATCTTGGGGGTCTGCGATGTCAATCTGATACATGAAGGGAATCCACAGTATTCGAAAGTTTAAGAACTGCTGGTCTAGATGATGATCCAAGATGGCAGGTAGTTGGAAGACTTGAGGTGGGCCAATCAAAGGCTACATGTTGTTGGGACTTCAGGGTTTCGAGAAATGTGGTGTCCACTCTGTGGAAGAAGTTCACAGAGACAAGAACAGTGGTCTGCCAACCTGGTCAAGGCCGCAGAAGGGCAACAACGATAGCACTTCTAGCAAAAGGGAGAGGTCAGCTATAGCGAGACAATTGTCTTGCAACCTGTATAATGCAACAGGAACATCCGTTTCACAGATAACAGTCACCCAGAGACTCAATGCACATGATGTACATGCCAGAACCCCTGTAGCCAGCATTCCTTTGACTGTGAGCCACAAAAAGAACAGTCTAGTATGGTACCGAGAACATCTGTCTTGGGCAGAGGATGATTGGGGGAGAATTCTCTTCAGTGATGAGTTACAATTCAGTCTGGACAGTGACTCGAGACATTTCTCATCAGGAAAGAACAATGGAATCGATATCAACCCACCAACATTGTCAAAAAGAATCACAATGGTCAAGATGGTATGATGGCCTAAACAGGTATCAATGCAGAATAGTATGCTAACCTCTATGTATTCAATAGAGGTACTCTGACAGGTCAGTGGTAAAGGGACGAGATCCTTGCACCCTATATCAAACTTTTTTCATGGAGCATTTGAACTAAATTTTATCTTTAATCATTACACACATCGAGTTCAGTTGGTGGACGAATACCTCCAATCAGAGAATATTCAATGATTGGTGGGGCCTATGACATCCCTTGACCTTAATTCCATCAAGGACATGCTAAATTTCAGCTCGAAGACCAGCTCCAACAACCATCAATGAGCTCAAGAGTGCTTGGTGCAACAGTGAGTGTGGTTGTTACAGGGATTGATAAGAACCCTGGTAAATGGTGTGAAACAGCGATGCAAGAGTTGCATAGCTGTTAGATATGATCATACACCCTGTTAGACATGTTTTTTTTCTGAATAACAGGGTGTTGATCAGCTGCTATAACAGACATGTGCCAAGTTTCCTTATTTAGGATGCATGTGTGCCCATTTTGGTTTTCCCATATAATTGTCTTATTTCCCATATATCAGAAGATATTTTGGTCTGGTTTGGATTTATTTCCTTCATTAGTTTTTTTATTGAAAAAAAATATATATTTGTTCCTTTAATTGTTTTTACCAGTATATTTTTATAATAATTAGGTATATAAGATTAAGAGACAATCTAAAATTACAATGGAGAAAAATTTGACTAAGATGACAAAATGAGAAATTTTTAGTGTTCCAGATCAATGCTTTTCAACATTTTTATCGCCACTGACCAGTCAATGTTTGATAATTTTACTGCGGCTTCTGCTGAAGAGGAAGGAGGAAACATTGATTGTTTATATTTTAGATGGTTTTAATTTAATTGCATTTAAACATATCTTCAGAATAAAATACAGTCCCACTATAAATGAATATAAAGTGGTTTAAAATGGAATATAAAGTTATTTCTATAAAAAGTTGCACAAACCGGAGAGAAACACAGCATAGTAAATAAAATGGAAATAATTTAATGTTAGATGCGCGACCCAGTACTATTTGATCCACAGATTGGTAATGGTCAGTGGCCCGGGGGTTGGGGACCACTGTTCTAGATTATGCAAAGCATAAAACTTTATTTAAGTTGCATATCAAAACTGTAGATATTTTTCTAATTTTGTCTGTAACCAATGATATTACATACATACACATGCATACAGAGGGAGAAATTATGTGTACACAAATACAATGCTGTTCAAAAACCTGCTATATAAACAAAAAAATATATTTAGGCCAACTTAAATAGTTTTTTAATCATTTAAATTAAATAAATGTTTTGGTACTTTTTCATTTAGCCAGCATGAGCAATAAAGTTGCCCAAAATGATACAAACGTTGCCAAACAGAATATTCCAGCAAATAACCTTTTAACACTACATTTTCAAAACAAGTTGCAGTCTTTCCTTATCAATAACAACTTTCTTGCAATATATCAAAAATAGAAGAAAGACCAATGAGAACTAACATTTTTTTTATGCGCATATTGAGTGTTGTCACCAAAAAGCCTGCTTGGCAAGATTTGCACAGGCGAAATGGAAAAGTACCAATGTTTTGTTCATAATTTCACATCTGCTTTAAATAATTTTACAGAGATTAAAATTCAAAAATTATTCAATAAAAATTAGGACAAAAAAAAAACTGTTGCCAAAATAATCAATTAAATGCTACTTTTATTATATAAGCTCATTTCAAATGAGCTTGTATATAAAATTTATATCACACATCTAATAAGCAGTTATTTTTCAAGAAATTGGTTAAAATTAAGAGAGAATATAATATGCATAAAATAAAAACTTCAAAAAAGAAAATCAAAAACACACAACAGATAATATTACCTAGAAATAAGACAATTCTTTGATTGATAAAAGAGACATTTGCTGATTGGACCTTTGTGCCCCTTTAATCTAAACAAGCCAGTCTCATCTGTTACATTCCATACGACAATTTCAGAATCCTCAAAAATAAGAAGAAAAAATAAATATATTATTGAAAAGGGTGATCATTTTTCTCAGAAAATAAAAATAGAAGAAAACTGAAAAATTATGCAATTTTTTTAAAACTTGTACATGAGTTTTCTTCATTCTTATGTTCTACATGTGTTGTAGCTTATTTAACAATCAACATATGATGTAAAAAATGATAATATACAATTTGAAATAATAAATACAGTAGAAAATTCTGTAAATATTTTTGTTAAAATCAGTTAGCATAAATATGACCAATTACTAAAGTAAAGCATAAGGTGTAGTAAAATCTCTACAGAAGATATAATCTGTGGCTGAATTAAATGCCTCTTCTAACCCTGGATTTTCAATATTTTTGCATGATATTTTGATATCGGTAATTACTTAGAAATTAACTGACTACTTACTAGCATCGCACTTTGAATCATCAACAGAGCTGCTGACCTAACCTTCAACAACAGGCAAGTAAAAAGTTTAACAGCTAAGCTGGAACTTCATGGCATTAGTAACATAGCATGCATTAGTTCCTCCATATGGCCAGTCTTAGTGGTATCAGGGCTTAAATCCGTGATTTGATTTTAAAAAAATAGCCATGACTTCATGACCATGCCCCTCAATTACAGCCTCCACAATTATTTTGTGATAGGCAGAATATGATTTTGAAGAGATTTGTAATTGTTATAACTCTATTTCACAAACAATATTGCTTCTAGAATTGGTTGAAAAATTAGCAGCCACTTAATTAATAGTACATAAGGCAAACAGAAAGCCTTATCTTGAGTGGAGGTTTAATTGTAACCAAAATATTAGTAGAAGCTGCACTGCGAAAAGTGTTTTTTAATACAAGAAACTTCTTTAAGTAAATTTTTAAAAAGTTGTCTAGAAGATAGTAATTGTTCTTATTCACTTTATACAACTTGGAAGTTTCCAACAATACCATAAAAACATTTTGTTTTCAAAAGCAACTTTTTCAAACAAATTTCATGTAGAAAGGATAGTTGAAACATTTTTTTAGCAGTTTTTAATTGTAAGAATTTAAAACAAAAAAAAAACTTTTTAAAAATATATATATTTAAACCTGAAATTGAACATACTTTACCACCTGATGCTAAATTTGAGCCTCCATCTTCAAAAGTAAGGCATGAAACAGCACTTTTATGGCCAATAAATGAAACAAGACAACTACCATCTCGAACACTGAAGATACGCACCACACCATCAGCATATCCAACAGCAATGTTTTTACAACTAGAATCAGCAACTAAACAAGTAACTGCAGATTTCTCTCCATTAAAAACTAGATTCTAAACAATAAAAAGCATCCATTTATTAAATTCAACATTCAAAAATAAAGTTTCAAAATATGCAAATTGACTAATTAAGGTCTCAAAACATCTATTTTTAATAGCAAAAGAGTTGTAAGTTTTCAGAGAAAAACTAATTAAACCTCATAATAAATTGTGGTAAGATAAAAGCACATTAGCACAAAATATCAATTTTTAAAAGCTGTGTATATTTTTTAATTTTGAAAAACTTATTTTTATAATTTCATATAATCATAATCATGTTCATAATCATATATAATAATCATGTTTTGACATTTTAATGGAATGTTCTTTGCCTTAATTATGAGCAAAAAGAAAAAATGCATGAGAAACAGTGATTTATGGTTAAAGGTTTGATTTCCAATGAAATCAAATATTCAATGTGAAAGAATGACTTGTTTAATAGAGAAGGATTCAAAATAAACTGGCATCTTACTAAAAGGCTCATGAGATCGAATAGTTCAATTGAAATTAGGCATGATGCAGAGAGAGAGAGAGATTTTAACTATGACAAATATGTAGATTTTAAAGACAAGCTGTGATTTCTCTCTTTTTTTTTTTTTAGATTTATGTCTCATGGAAAAAGTCACAAAGGACAATCTCTTTAAGTACATCAAGAAAATTGAATAGCTTCATCTGAATATCAATTCCATTTTAATTTTTAGAATATATATTGCAAAGGATGAGCAAAACCAGCAATGTGAATCAACAATTTTTTGCACCTTTCTCAGTGCTCTTTAAAATATTATTCTCCCTTGGGAAGAATTAGAATGAATTTTTCTTCTTAGAACTGGTACATGTCTTATTTGATAAAATTATTACTTTTTTTCTCCCTCTCTCACTCTCTCTAACTTAATCAAGTACAGTAAGTTTTTTTTTTAAACACTGTAAATGTTTGCATTTTCCATTGTTATAACGTAGTTAGTTTTGACATTGCTAATTACGAATAAATATTGAAACACATCAATAGTTTTATTGTATCTAAAATAGATTTTTAAAAAAATGCCAAAGACCAACTTATACTTCACTTTAACCATAATTTTTAATGAAGACAAAGATAATAATAAACATCATGGTATTCAATAACTAATGTACATTATACTCTGTTCCACCTTAAGTTGGCAGCACTAGGAAGGGTAGGACGACCAAATCACAGCCGCTGCCGGGTTACTCTAGGAGAAGAGTGTGACTATAACAAATCAAATTCACCATATGTGGTGAGTAAAAAGAAAATGCTCTTGAAAAATTTGTTCATTAAAAATGTATGAGCTGCTTTTTTTTAATAGCGTAAGCCACTTTTTTAATCGAGATGTTTAAAGGTTTGCATTTCAATATGTTCAAAAATATTGCTTAATTAACTAGCAAAGCCTTTCTCGAACAAAATCTCAAAAGTTCTCAACAATGAAAAAATACCGTTAAATTGTAATTCATGCTATCATTAACTTGATTTTTTTTAAGTGACTTATGCCACTTTCAAAATAAATAGCTCATATCTTTAGTTTCATAAGTTCATTTATTACATCTGTTTATAGAATACAAATTTCTATCTTGTTTATAAAGAATAAATCACCTTTTCTCCCTTATTACTATTTTAAATCAGTTGGTAATAACTATTCACATTACATGTAAATGCCGTTATGTATGTTAACTTAAGATATACAGAAGCATATAATAGAATTTTGGGGGAAAATTTGAAAAATTTATCAGTATTAAAACTTATTATCTTTTTTAAAATGTATAGTTTATCTGGAAAAAATATCTCGATGCATATTTCAGAAATTATGTTACTGACATTATATATGCAAAGTTTATATATTCAGTTCAATAAGTATAGCTTTTAAAGAAAAAAAAATATTTATTATAATAATTTAATACAAACAGACATGTTTAAAATGTCAAAAAACAACAAGAACAAAGATAGTCACACGAGATATCAAAATAGTGTGTATGAACGATAGCAAAAATGCAAAGTGAATGGCGTTGATTTGGCGCAAATGTTTCGGAAGAATGCAATCTTGAAAACCAGTTTTTAGCTGTAATTCCATCAAGTTGCTGTTTTTCAACTGTATTCGTTCACAGGTATAAAAAAATAGATGTTTTTAAGATGAGATTAACTTAAAATATATCTTTAAACCCACAATTTCTATAATACATGATACTTTTTAACAATTTTCTATTCATTTGCTTTAATTTAAATTCTAAAACAAGTTGGAACTATTTTTCAAGCAGATTGTTACATTTCCTACCCTTTCCAACATTGCCAAACTTGAGGTGAAACAGTATAATTACTATCATTGTGTATACATGCATATTATTAAGTAAATTTTATACACTGTGCAATCAATGTCAGGTACTTATTAGTAAAAGGTTCATGGGGGTTGTTGACTACTTTACTAAGTTGTAGCAAATGCAAACAGTGAAGCTATTATCAATCTACAATTGCTTCTGGGCTAAAATCCATCTAGCACTCACACCAGGACACAGATGTAAGTTAGCTAACTTTATTTAATGTAAAGGATATGACTTCAGTAAACAGAATATCGAGAATTCACTGCATGAAGACCAATAATCAGAAATGTCTTAAGCCACAGGCCAACTAGGCTTCGCTGTCGAGGGGGGAAGGGGGGGAGCTCATCTCGTTCTGGACTTGGCCTCAATAAGATCATGATCAGAATAGTTTTAATCATCCAATGTTATTCTTGAACATATTCTATGAACTATCAGGAATTTTGAACTATATGACAACTCTCAACAGTAGTAATATTGTATTTTTATGTCATGTCCATTGTCTGAGTCTAAACCTAGGGCCACAGTCAGCAGACCTTGGCTCTTTGTATAGACAGTTGCAATTCTATAGACTTCTGCCTTTATTATATTTTTAAAAAATATTTATATCTACTAAAATTATTATCCCTTCACTTTTTCCTCTGTCATTATGTATAGAAAAAAATACCTCTATTTGCATATATTGTTACGTTGAAAAAGGTTCGAGGATTTTATGCAAATCAGTCACAAAATACAAGACAGATCTTTAAGAACAATGAGAATTTATTATTGGAAATCCGATCCTTTAAATGCAGGATTCAATAGCAATATTCCCAGAATAAATAAGATTCAATAGCAATATTCCCAGAATAAATAGGATTCAATAGCAATATT
>BMAV01016532.1:336184-356133 GCA_019973955.1 Trichonephila inaurata madagascariensis
TACTTTTTTTTTTTAATTTTCTTCCCTACCAAGCTTCTTTCCGCCTTCCCTCCTCCTCCACCCCCCCACCCCACCCCCCCCCCTACTTTAAAAGATAATATACAAATATTTATACCTTTAAAGTAAAATAATATTTTATTGTGTTTGCCTTTTTACAGAGAGGGTTATAAAAATACTATCCAATTTAATAAATTCTGGGTTTTTTGTTTATTTTTTTCTCTCTATCTTTCAGAAAAACATGAAATCATCTTAACTGTTTTTAATTATACATATAGTGTGTGTATGTGTATAAATATTTCAATGGACTTTTTGAATATTTTAATATTGATTAATATGTACAAGTGTAAGTTTCAAGTATATTTTGGAATGCACCATGTGATCTTCCAAAAAAAAAAAAAAAAAACATTCTAATAATATTGTTATTTAGAGACATTTTTATTTGCTTCTAATAGCAAAAGCCTCATTTTACTCTTTTAAAAAAATAAAGCTTTTTTATTATTGAGAACAAAATTAAAAAAAGAACCTTTCATAAAATGTGTGTGTGAATATATTACAAATACATTAAAAAAATATAGAAAAACCCTCACATAACAGGAATCCTAGCATGATTTTATAGTTAGATAAATGCCTGTGCAATACTTATGTTTTAAGAGTAAAAATCAAAAATAGAAAAATTCTCTTCCAATCCAGTACAAAACAAAAGATTTTTAGTGTATAAAATCCATCACTGGACATTTTTTTTTATTAGTGCTTGTGTTTCATCAGATTTTCTAGTTGAAAAATGAAATTTATTAGAATTTTACATGCATCTTATTCGTGAAATATTATTACTCTGTAAAACTTATTACAAAGTAATATTTTGTCCCACATTAATACATAACTACATATTCATACTTTATCACATGTTAGTATAAAATACTTTGGTACTAACATATCCCAACAATACCAATGTTTAAGATAACTCACCACATTGGCAACCCAGATTTTGCATATGTCGTACGCGCTAATTGACAACCATTGTGCTTCGTTTCATATAATGTCACCCATACGGTAGTGATAATATGCAAGAGTACCAATACTTTCAATGAAAATTACTTAAATGTACAATTTCTCCTAATTATAATAAAGTTGTTTAATTTTTGGAACTTAAATCCCTTTTTATCCTATTTCCTTATTTTGTTTGATAAGCATAACAGACATATACTTTGTGAAGTTTCAAAAATACATTTCCTAAGAATTTTAAGAGATTCCTAATATTACATAAGACACAATACAATATAGAAACCTAAAAACCTTTTACAGATTTTTTTTTTTTTGCGTGTTATATTTATTAAAATTTTTCTAGATATGATTTTGCACTAGCAATTCAAAAAATAACTATTAAATTTCCTAAAATATTTTTTTAACTCTAGACTGTAAGAATTATAGAGGAACAAACATTCTGGCAGAATGACTAGTTACTTACACTAGCAGAGTAATTGGAGAATACCAGTGTGGATTTCAAAAAGGAAGATCAACTACAGGTCAAATACACAACATTAGACAAATACTTGAGAAGATCAGAGAATATTATGTAGATACATATAATTTTTTACTGACTTCAGAACAGTTTATGATATCATAAGATAGAAATTGGTTCAGGCAATGTTGGAGTCGGGAATCCTTAAAAAATTGGTGAACCTGATAAGAATGACACTCAACAGAGTAAAATGTTCAGTAAAGTTGGGATTAGAATTATCAGATGTATTCTTACTGAAAAAGAACTGAAAGAAAGAGACTACCTGCCGTGTCATCTGTTTAATATAGCACTAGAGTAGGCAATTAAACTCAGGTATACAAACTCAGAAAACAATTTTTGTTAAATACATACAACTGACAACTGCTAGCATTTGCAGATGATATTGCTATTGTTGGAAGAACTAAGGCAACTATAGTAGAGGCTTTCAGTGCACTCAAGACAGCAGCAAAACCGATGGGATTGGTGAACAACAAAGATAAAACTAAGTTCATGGCAATAACAAACAGAATCTCAAATCTACAACAGCTGAAAATTAATGAATAAGAGTTAGAACAAGTAACTCAATCTAAATACTTAAACACAATTAGAAATAATAGAAATAACATAAAAATTGAAATAAAAAAATGGAATCAAGACGGCTATCAGATATTATCAAGGATTGCGAAACCAGTTTAAATCGAAGTACATAAGTAGCAAAACACAAAAATACAGTTATACAAGATTCTAGTAAGACCAATTGTATTATATGGCAGTGAATGCTGGACAATTAAGAAAAAAGCCAAAGAAACACTAATAACTTTTGAAAGAAAAATCTTAAGAAAAATGTTTAGTGCAGTTAGAGAAAATGGAATCTGGAAAATACAATACAACCTTGAGCTTCAATCAAAATACAGCGAACAAAAAGTAAGTGATCAAGGTTTCCCAAATAAGGTGGCTGGGACATGTATTTCCACATAGAGATGAAAATTCTGAAGAAAATAAATTTGTAAACTGAAAGATGAAGACAGAAAACAAGGTGGATGGATATAAAAAAGCAGTTGAAGGACTTGACCGATGGAAGAATATAGCATTGAATAGATCAAGATGGTGTAAACTGACCGAGACAGCCTAGGATGGCAATCGGCTTTAGTGCTTGCAAGGAAGAAGAAAAATAGTTAACTATATGGCTAACTTACATTCATGACAAGGTGTGAGTGCTAGGATTTTAGCACAGTAGCAATTGCAGATAGATAATAGCATCATGTAATATCCAGATAGATAGTATTATCAATGACGATAAAATAGCTGTGATGAGCGACATAGGATTAGAATTAACACTCCATACATGCATGGATAATGAGTCTATTCACAGCATGCCCAAATATGTAGATAGGAATCTGAATTTACATGTCAATGATGATTACTAACGTGAGTGATGAACATTCATTTTCAAAATTCAGATTGGTCCAAAATCAATCATTCATTTTCAAATTTAAGCTTGATGAATATTAAAAATGAAAATATCAAGAGTTATCATAATCAATGACTTCGAATTTAAAAAAAAATGTAGATAACAAATTTTCAAACAAAATATCATTTTGTTGTGGATTTCTTAGATTAAACTAAACATATAACTAAATTAAATTCAATAAAGTGTTGCAGGTAGGATCTACTTTTGTACAAGAGACCCAGGACCTCAAGAAGTCCCTGCCAACAATACAATGAGAACACAAGGTGATGCACCACCAGGGGCACTTCTTGCCAGCATCCATCTGTATGGTGTGATTGTTCGAGAAAAAACAATATAGCAATAAAACTTTCCTCTGTCGAAAAAAGGCTTTGCTTCTTCGATCACTGTAACAGTATGGAAGATAATTTAGCCCCCAGTATAACAGAAAGAAAGTGGTATTAAAATTGGCGATGCTAGAAAATAACAATTCATATTTGTAATATCCACCAGATATTTATGTATATATTGGTGCTAAGGGATTACCTATTTATAAAATTAAACACCAGTATATGACAGAAATTGACGTGTTTTCAACGTGTTTAGTTACATGGTCCCTACAACCGATGAGTACCCATTATAGCATGCAACATAGAATTCATTGCAGTAAGGCCGCAATGATCTTTCTTCCGCGAGTAGCATAATATTTATTTAGAGAACCAAAGGATCAATTTACTTTATTTTACAAGGGTCAGTATATTTCAAAAACCTATTTTAACTTAATAGAAATATTTTCAAAAGTAATTTGAAAATAATATCTTACTTTTTCTCTTGTTCGTAGATTCCATAAGTAAACATTCTCACATGCCGGCACAGCGAAGAAATTATCCATCCGATTTACTCCCCGGTATTTCAGTGGAATAATATTAGCAGTTGAGCTTCCAACAACTCCGAAAATTTCGGCCGGAACAACTCTTAGATACTGTCTGGTTGTCATTTTCTACACATTCAAGTGTGTGATCCAGAGAAATACAAATGCACGTGTTACACCAGAAGCTACTAGGGGCCCAAATTAAAATAAACTTTTTTTAAAAAAAGGACAAAAAACGAAGGAAACGAAAAGTGATTTTCCAAGATGGCAACAACAGAGAGGATTCTGGGTATGTTATGGTGATAACCACGTAAGTCTGAGTATAATTTCGCATATCTTCATGCAGATGAGCAAATGATCATCTTGTATAATAAGCGTTAAATGTTTTGATGACTTCCTAAAATATCGATTAAAGCAAACTAGTTGTATTGGGTGGTAAAAGTTCAAGTTTTACTCGTAGGTCAAAATTAGTTTCAGCGGGAAGACCTGGTGTGTTGTCGATTATTAGCATCATTTTTTAAATGGAATCTTAGATGGGTAATAACATTCTATTTCAAGTATGAAATGATGATCAAACCAGTCCTCAAAAAGGGAAGCTGTTACCCAAGCCATACGATTGAGTTTTCTAAATGGCAGATGAGTCAGCTTTATATTTACTTTTTAATGCTGTTGGATTTTCTGAGCGGTTAGAGATTTTAACTTACAATCTCCAGCTACATTCGCTCCAACCATCACTGTCAATCGATCTTAGTTAGCCAGAAAAAGTATTCTCTTCATGTGCAATGAAAGCTCTTTGAGGCATCTTCTTCCATATTCAATGTAAATGAGGTCAACATCATTTGCATTGAATCTACAGAACAATTTTTCACACTTACTTGACTATCACACAGTGGCGTAAAGTACGACCCCACATCGCAGGGGGGGGTGGGAAAGCTTGATTGCCCCCAAAAACCTACTTTTTTTAAAATTCAACTTAAAGCCCAAAGCCTGACTTTGGGGGGGGAGGGGCATATGCTCTTTGTAATGCCACTGTTATCACCAGGGGCGCAGCTACCACCATATCAATGATACGGGGCCCCTCAGCTACAGGGGCTCCAACATATGTAACTACAGTCCCACTAACAGGGTTCCCATATCTAAAAAAGGGCCCTGAAGAAATTTTGATACAGCCCCCGCCCCAGAGCTAGCTACGCCAGTGGTTATCGCGCCATAATTTTCCCTTTCATCGATAGTAATATGACGTTTAAAAACTGAGCTTATTTCACAGCGTCGAGTTTTTTCCTTGCTTTTTATAACTGTTCAGACTGTCTATACCGTTAAAATAAATTTCTATGCTGATTCCCAAATTTATATTTTTATATCGAAGTCTAATAATGTTAAAATAAAACGAAATATATATATTTAATGTTTATATGTATACGTGGTTTCATTATACGAATTAAAATGTTTTAGTTTACTGATCCCATTTTTCCAATCCAAGGGTTTAATTTTTCCTCTGTGGAACGTTGAGTTTTGGAAGTTTATTCAAGTAGAGAAGAAGACTCAAGATCTCAGATAAGTGATCTTATTTCTATTATATTTAAATTGATTACTCCTCATGTGTTTAGCGATCAAATGCCTTCTCCCTCAATTTGTTTAAAGCTATTAAGTGAATAAAATAAATGATAAATAAAAGTGTGTTAATTATTAAAATAGTGGATCTTTACTCGAGCCCTCCAACATCCGCGTCGTTTTAAGTGATGTTTAAAATGAATAATTTTTCTTCATCAATGTAAATGTGTGTATTTTTTTTTTCAATATCCATACATATAAAATAAATATTTAATTTATTCTTCTTTGATATTTGTGTGTTTGGGAATATTCTGATTGGGGAAAATATAATCATAAAATTTACTGAGTGAGTGAATATAACGTCGCACTGTCGGTACTTTTGGCGACGAACCTCGTAATTTTGAACAATGATCAAGTGACGAGGTCGACACCTGAGCTGGCACCCCCTCTTCTAACTACCACACCACACTAACGGGAGGATGTTTGAGCTCTCGAAAGATTTAACGTGCATCGCACCCCTACACGGTGGGTCTTTAGTGGTACTGGGCTCGAACTCGTGACATGTCAGCTACGATCCGATGCCTTGACCACTAGGCTACCGAGGCCATAAAATTTGCTGAAAGTATACATTTCTTATTTTAGCATCATTTATTATCCATTGATTACACACCAACTAGCAGGGTCACCTCGACACTATGGAATGTAAATTCTTTCCTAAAATTTATAAGTTTTGAAGGATCATTTTTATTTCTCGACTTTTAATAACATTGTAGGAAAAATTCACGAAGTACTGCAAACCAGTTCCTCTCAAGGATACGCCATGGCGATCCACCTTTGGCTAGGAAAGAGGATTTGGCGGTGGAAAATCCCATATCGCAGCCCACAATATTGAAGTTTTTTTCCCAATTCTACATTAAGTTAGACTTTGAATTATTTCAAAAGTTAACACTTTAAATATTTTCAAATGTATGTAACGAGAAAGAAAGTTATTGTGTACTTTTATCCAAACATTGGCCGAGAAACTGAGGACAGAACTATTACAAGATCCACTAAAATAAGCAGAAAGAATGAAGGTGAATTGCGAACCAAAAATCTGCGTAGCAAATATAATGTAAAAAATGTCACAGAAATGTTTTACTTGTAAAAGAATGATACGAGGCAAATTTACAAAATATGCCGCATACTTTGCACATATATATCGCTGTTGGAATATTATTTATAAATGATCTTAGTAGTTATTTCTTCCATTTATATTTTCATGTCACATCTTGCAAATTTTTTCTAATTTTAAGATTGCAATTGTCATTACTTTTTGCACATTTTCCGAACAGCAACTGAAGTCAAGATACCTACCTTGTACTTTGTGGCACCACCTTCTACCCAGATGATGACAGCAATTAGTCTCAGCATGGATTCAACAAAACATTAGAAGTGCAGAGAAGGCATAGATGTACGATGTCTGAACACAATATCTACCAGTTATAAATATTTAACGAACTTAACACCTTTCTGTTGAGAGCCTAGATTTGCTCGAGGAAGTTGAGATCAGCTCTCCTCGATGTTCTCACAAACAAGATATTATGGAATTATTTGGATGCAATTCGGGAGAGAAGGTACAGTGTATTGTCTTGATGAAAAAGGAAGTATTCAGTGAAATGCCGAAGATGTAGAAACTGAAGCCCATGATCGTCAAGGATATTCTGGACACAATAGCTAGTGAAAATCTTAGTGCTTATTCCTCTTCAGATTTTGAGAGACCCATTAATAAGGCTCCAATAATTTGCCTACTTCCAGATGCAATTAGATACTTCGTCTTTCCCATGTTGTGTTCAATTATTGATGAATCAAAAGGTTGGCATACACAAAGAGCTTAATGCCTTAAGCTGCAGGAATGATATTGTTCAGACCCAAATAATCCTCTCCATCTGATTCACATTACTTCTATTAGTTTTGAGAAAATGGCGAGATATTTTAAATGCAGGACTTTTTCACAGCCATAAGAGCTCCATATCTTGCGCTCAATAGCTTCAAAAATAATGTGAAGAAATGTACTATAATTCTTTGAAAAGAATATCAGTGATATCTGAATCAATTTACTATTTCTATCTAAAAAATAAAGAACTAATTTTGGCCAAATTAATGAAGATCTATACTCAAAAGATCCTACAAAATCCAACAAACCGTAATGAGTGGTATGTAGGAAATCAAAATTTTTACTTTGGGAATTAATCGTTTAGGTTTTGTTATCAATGCTGAAATCATAAAAGGAAAGCAAGACTGTGTTCTTTCAATGCACATTTTCTCAGAAAAATTGAGCTGCAGTTAGCAATTTAGAAAACAAAAAAGATTAAACAAAAAGATTTGTTGAAAACAATTTTTATAATAGAAAGCACAGCTTTCCTTACGATTTGAGTTTTATGTCAGAGATAATTGCGATTGTTATAGATTTAACTGCTTAAATATTTTTTTATGATAATAGCATCAAAAATACAGCAAAAAATTATTGGGAGTTTTCTTTCCTTTCATTTTTTTAATGCAATTTTTTACTTAATAAAATGTAATACATATGTTATAAAAAAGAAACATTTCTTATGTACTACATCTGCTACCAAAATTCATTACCTCTGGGAAATCAGGCAGAACATATTCCATGCTGTTGAGCCTAATTCATTGTTATTATGCTTGTAACAGTTCGCTTGAAACTTATGTTCATAGATTTAAATTCGATGATGCATGTTACAATGGTTTGCCTCAATTGTGCGTCTGGAAGACAATTTATAATTAAGTTTTAAAAAATTAGGTCAGATTTTAAGATAAGCATGTTCTTTATTACAGCTTTTCTTTCATACTTTGAATCAGTTTTGTAATCTTGTTTCTTTAATAATATTTAAATTTGCATGTTTAATGTAAATATTTAATCAAAAGATATGAGAAAGTATATGTATTGAAATAAATATACAAATTATTTGTTTAATTTTATGTCAATAAGCTTTTTATTATTTTTAAAACATATGTTCAAGTATTTACTACAACTACAACATATATTTCACGAATCTACTGAATGAAGGAAAATCCACTTTCTAAAAGTTTACTTTTGATGAGTGTATACTTAACACACATCCAATTATAAAAACTAAAACTTTAATTCTTTGTAGCATTTTTTGTACCATACTGTGAAATATACTGCCCTATGTAAAGAAATGGAACCAAGATGTTTTACTTCTAGTGCCCTATGATATTTCTTTATCATATAATCGTTATTTAAATTCCATGATTTATTAAAATGTTTTATTTTTTTTTTCCTCTTGCATTACCTGATAATGTAAAGGATAAACTTTGTGTAGAGTTAAAGTGAAATGTTTTTCCATTGTTTAAGATGTACTATATATGGAAACACATTTTGAAGATAACTGTTTAGCTTTATAATATAAACATATTTACTTCATTCATAACATAAAAATTTGTAAATGAGAAAGAAATATACTTCCAAAAAAATATATAAATTTTAATTGTCCTGAATATTTCCAAAAAATATACATTTCATGCAAGGTGTAATTTTAATTCAATATGTTATTAAAATGACCAAGAATAACTTTAAGTACATGAAAAGACCTAATGAAAAGTTGAGTTCAAAATAGAATTATTACCACAAAATAATTTTATTGAATACTTTTATTATGTTTATAAGTAATCAATTTTTTAAATCAGATTTTACAGTACTTAAAAAACTTTAAATAGGAAAACATGTTTATTTAAAATGTGAGAACAGACTTTGCTCACACTTTTCGCTCTTAGGAATCAAAACCTGCAAGTAAGCTATGAAGGAAAATAATAATATTATCTGATCAAAACAAATTACATTATTTTTCATATTCTAATTTCTGGACTAAAAGTTAGCATTAATAAAATAAGCTTTATTTAAATCGATTAAAAAATTAGAGAGAGAGAAATGGAAAAACTTTTTTCTATTAATTCTCATATAATATACAATAAACAATTTTTCCATACTTTATCAGGATTTAAAAATAACACTTAACCATTCACAGTGCAAGGGAACATCGAAAGCTGTATAGCAGTAATATTCAAACTAAAGTAATAGAGTACTAGCATGCTTAAGGATCAAGGTCTTTAGCTCCATACCATACAATATTCAAGTCAAGTAATGGAATTCGGTTTCGCATTAAAGACCATAGTTTAGACCAGGGATGGCAAACCTTTTTGAGATGTGGGTCAAATTTTGTTCATATTTTTTTTAGTACTAGTTCATGGGTCACTATTGCCCATTTGCACCAGAGTTAAGTTTAAAAATTTTTAACCAAGTAGTTTTAAAACTTAACATCTTTAAAATTCAATGGGTGTAACGGGTAAAAATGGGCATGGTGGAAGTCTCTTTCTACAAACATAACTAAACAAATTTACAAAAGTGCATTTTATCCGAAAGTGAATAAAATTATACACTTTATTTGATATTTTGTAAATACCCTTGCTTCATTTCAAATGCTATGTACTTTCATATACATTTGTTGTCATTTGCATAACTTTGGAACTGTAATGATCAAACTGAAGGTTATAGACAGCATTTAAATTGCTTTTGTGTTAATGCAGCGTTAGAAAAAAATACAAATAGAATATAAATAATCCACACAAATTAGAAAATTAAATAATTTCGCATAAACAAGTGGTTGACTAGCAATCGTGGGTCAGTTAAAAAGCTTGTCTGACTCACGGGTCATAGGCTCACCATCACTGATTTAAACAAATGGTCCTTCTCATTAAATTGAGCTAGATTTTCATGTAAAAAAAGTCTTAAAATGTTAAAAAAAATCCAACCCATATATGTAGCTTTCATCATCTGAGCATAGTTTAAATTCATATCATTTGCCAATAACAGCTTGCATGTAGTTTGAGAGTGATAAAAAACTGAAAGGAAAAAAATCTGCTATAAAAAGGAGACTATGTTTTAAATTGTATTAAAAATCCATCATTACTGATTTGATGCTGTAGAGAGAGAGAGAGTAGGACATAAAAGTCAAATTACATATAATAAATTATGCATCAAAATGTGTGTGTGGATGTATGCATATTACTTCTATATTACTATAGATTAGAATAAGAAAGGGTTTGTAAGAAACAAAATTCAATCTCTGAAGTTGTATGAAGATAAAAATACATTTCACATTCATGTCAATAAAAATAAAGATCATCCTGTAACAAGAGCTGATTCGTGTTAAATGTGGCAAGATGATTTAGCCTGTTTAACTGTCCTGAAATGTCATTCTTTTTAATTCTGTGCAATTTTATAAGTCAAATGAAACAAGTTACAAATCATAAGTTTTGAAACAAATTTAATTTTTTTTTTTTACAAATAGCTTATGATGAGGCAAGTCTTGTTATTTTTAAAGTGTAACAGATTTTTCCTGGTATTTAACTACCAAAATAGTTCTAAAAGGATATACTACTATACTTCAATTCACATAACACTCTACAAGAAAATATAAGGAAGAAAGAAACCTTATTATAAGAACTAATGAATTTCTGAAATATCAGTAATTTACTTAATTATGTTTTCTCATTTAAAAGTATACGTCACATACAAGTCATAGTCAAATAAAAAATATATATATTCCTTTTCATAGTCATCTTACTTTGAGAAAACAATGATAATGATTATAAAATACATTCTAAAGTACTGAGAGTAAAATGTCAAACTATATCAAAAAAGACTAATGAAAAAAATATATATACAAGTTTCTACCTGTTACAAAAGCATAAGAGATTATTAAAGTTAGGACAACAGAAATACTACTCTTTAAAATATCCCACAGTTGATATTTTTCTTTGGTTTTAAAAGTAAAAGGTCTTAAAAGAAGTTTCTGGAAAGAAAGCAATATCGTATTCTTCACAAACATCGAGACTTTTTCTTCCTATGAATATGCAAATGTGCTTTAAATGACCAGTTTCAGAAAACTCTTAGTAGCCTATTTCACAAGCATATAGTTTTTTCCTTGACATGAATTCGTAAATGTACTTTTAAATTACTACTTTGAGAAAATCCCTTGTTGCATATTTCACAAATATAAGACTTTTCTTTTGTATGAATACGTGAATGTGTTTTTAAACTACTACTTCGTGAAAAAGACTCGTTGCATACTTCACAAACATAAGGCTTTTCCTTAGTATGAATACGTAAATGTACTTTTAAATCATCATTTTTAGAAAAACCCTTATTGCACATTTCACAAACATAAGGTTTTTTTTTTGTATGAATCAGTAAATGTCTTTTTAATACACTAAATTGAGAAAAACCCTTGCTGCATATTTCACAAACATAAGGCTTTTCCTTCGCATGAATAAATAAATGTGTTTTTAAATTACTAGCCTGAGAAAAATATTTGTTGCATATTTCACAAACATATGGCTTTACTTTTGTATGAATACGTAAATGTCCTTTTAAATGACTAGTATTAGAAAAACCCTTGTTGCACAATTCACAAACATGAGGTTTTTCTTTGGAATGAATCCATATATGCCTTTTTAAATGACCATGCTCAAAAAAACATTTCTTGCATATTTCACAAACAAAAGGCCTTTCTTCAGTATGAAACCGTAAATGTCTTTCTAAATAATCACTTCGAGAGAAACATTTGTCGCACTTTTCACAGACATACGGCTTTTCCTTCGTATGAATACGTAAATGTCTTTTTAAGTGACCGATTACAGAAAAATTCTTGTTGCACATTTCACAAACATAAGGCTTTTCCTTGGAATGAGTCCGCAAATGTTTTTTTAAATGACTATATTCAAAAAAACATTTACTGCATATTTCACAAATGTAAGGCTTTTCATTAGTATGCAACAATAAATGACTTTTTAAATTACCACTTTGAGAGAAAGACTTGTTGCACATTTCACAAACATAAGGCTTTTCCTTAGTGTGAATCCGTATATGTCTTTTCAAATCACCCATTCCAGAGAAAGACTTGCAGCACATTTCGCAAACATAAGGCTTTTCTTTGGAATGAATCCATAAATGTCTTTTTAAATGACAATGTTCAAAAAAACATTTCTTGCATATTTTACAAACATGAGGTTTTTTCTTAGTATGAATACATAAATGTGCTTCAAAATTACTAGTTTCAGAAAAACCCTTGTTGCATATTTCACAATGATGAGGTTTTTTATTATTTTGAACACAAAAATGATGACTTGATTTATCACCTAGAGTGACAGCCATTTTGCTAAGTTCAAATGTGTAAGTTTTTTTTTACAAATGTGACTATTAAATCTCAATTTAAAATCTACAATGAAGGAAATAGGTCTTGAAATATCATTGAAAATATGTTCATAATAACATCCCCCTGGAAAAGAAAAATGAATTCTTGAATAAAATATTGAACATGTAAGCAGAATTTTATTCTACATTATAATTTATAATGGATTAAGAAATTCATTCAGATTTTCTGATATCTAAAGAAATTATTTGGTAATTTTTGTTGAATTGATCAAAATCTAAAAAGTATATTTAAATATAAGCAACTAAAAAGATATTCAAGCCTAATACTTTACAAGTATGATTAGGTTAACATAAGAAATATGATAGAAAACTCTACAGAGGAATATAAAAGAAGATTTCTTTTGGAGGAGAATTCAGAGGGAATGTACTGCATTATGGAACACAAATCAATAAAAAAAATATAAAACTGGAAAAAAAAGCATTGAAAAAATTATAGTCAAGATCAGGAGTGGGCAACCCATGGCATACAAGTTAAATTTCACTGTCTCTCCTCTCAACAACTCACGCTTAAAGACCTTTTCTAACTTTCAATTCTTTGCCAAACAATGCTGTTGAATTTGCTTGTGTAAATATATATATATATATATATATATATATATCTTCTGTTTAAATGTGACTCATTTTTTGAATTAAATATTTGATTCAAATCCAAATGATTGTGTAATATTTATAAAATGAAGCATCACTCAATGCTGCCCTATGAAAAAAAGCTTCAAAGTTACTGAAAGCAAAATTTACGGAATTATGAAAAGATCTCGAAGATAACTATTGATAAATCAACAGCTACTTTAAATTTCTATGTGTCATTGCAGGAGTGATTAAACTGTTTTAAGAAAATTGCACATAATCTGCATTCCACTTTTGTGGTTCTGCACATATATGTGAGCAAATGTTCTCATAAGAAATATATTTTGAGACCACAAAGAAGTTGTTTAACAGCTAAACATTCAGAATAAGGCATCATAGAAAGTAACTAATTACACCCTTAATATTGCTACACAAGATGTAACACACATACAAAAACAAGACTGGTCCAATAAGTCATTGTACGTAAAGAATCAATTATCAGTAATATTATCACCTTCAAAGTAATTCCCTTCAGCAGCCGTTGCTGGTAAACAGTTCTAGAACGAGGTTTTGGAAAGTCCTTCAGGAGATTCTCCGTTTTTGTGTCAACCTCTTAAACAGAGGTAAAATGGGTTCCCTTTCAGCAAGATTTAACTGTAGAAAATTTTAATTAGTTGCATAGGGCCAAATCTGGTACATAAGGAGGATGCTCTATCACAGTAATATATTTGCTGGCCAGAAACTGCTTGACAGATGGGGCTTTGTGAGCAAGTGCGATAGCTATCCATCACTCTCCAATCCTGGCCTTTTTTTCCTAATTTTTTCAGTCTATTTAGTACTTCAATGTAAAAGTATTGATGGACAGTCTGATCACTGAGGTGAGTGGGAACTCACTCATATCCCAAATTTTGGCAATGTTTGGACGCCCAGCATGTTCCTCTTCCACACTGTCCCTTTCCCTGGAAAACCGCTTATGCCATTCAAACACATATGCATGAGACAAAGTTTCATCTCCATAAGCCCCTGTCAATATTTGAAATGTTTTTGTGGTGCTGCACCAATTAATAGGTGTTACAAACATAATTAATAAAGGTTTTGCTCATAAATTCTACACTGTCGGTGTCTTTTTAGGTGTTAGAAGGGCATTCGATAAGATGTGGCACGATGGCCTTGCATACAAGTTAATTAAACTGCAGTTCCCTGACTACTTAGTTAAAAACATAATTTTTTACACAATAGAACATTTAGAGTTAGTGTAAACAATACATATTGTAACTCTAGAACTTGTCTTTCTGGCATTCCTCTCTCTCTCAGTTCTGTTCTTTCACTTCACTTGTACAACATTTACACTCATGACTTTCCACAACACTCCACCATAAGTACTTGCCAGCTCGCGGATGATTCCGCCGTCTTATCACAAGGAGTCCAGCCCAAATACACAATTAAAGTTATACAAAATTTCCTTGACAAACTAGAAATTTGGCTTTCATACTGGAGAATTGCTATTAATGTTGACAAATCGACCCCCATAATCTGCCCCGAATGGGGGGGGGGCGCCATTGACCCTCCTTTCCAGCTCACATTTTTTGACAACATCCAGTGGGTTTCGGTGGTGAAATATTCGGGCCTACACATAGATAGCCGCTTAACTTTCAAAAAACACATCAACTATCTAGTAGACAAATTCTGGGGTAGAATTCATTTAAACATTTCCCTTGTAGGGAGAAGGTCTCCTCTATCCCTAGAAAATTAATTCTTTACAAGCAGATTTTGCGCCTAGTCATCACTTATACTTCTCCCATTTGGGGGGCAGCAGCCACTACTCACATGAAAAGAATTCAAATTATTCAAAACAAAATACTTCGCGTCATCCTGAATGCACCTTGGTATGTTCGTAACGTGATACACAACGACCTACACATGGAGCCAATTTCTAATTACATCACTAAACTTTCTAGAAATGTATTTAAATTCTATTGAATCGCATGACAATCCAATTATTAGAACACAAACATTGTTTACTTATCCTCATCCTAAAATTAAATATACATACTCTTCAACGAAGTGGAGAAACCTGCTCCGCCCCCCATAACACAACAAGAATCACCATTCATACTCAGAAACATCACACAGCTTCATCGCACTGCATCATCTAGACTGGGTTTATGGGGTTAACTGTCACCCTACTGATTGATTGCCTTCGGCCGTCCTGTTCCCTTCCTCATGCCAGCACTCTGTTTTGTTAGAATGCTCGTGCTTGGGGTTATGTCACTCCTCCCCATTTTCGTGGGAGTTTTCTTAATTTGTTAATATTCTCTTCATGGTCTATCTTTTTCTCCCAATCTTCTGGAAAAAAGCACCTACAGCGTTGTCGTCCGTGATCATCTAATTTTGGTTTAAGTTTTTGTGGCTGATATCTTAAGTTTCAAAAGAAACTTGATGTTGACTTGACATTTTTCTGGCAGAAGGCAGTAGCACATGTTCACTCAACAATGCAGTGCTCCCAACTAGCATTATTGGTTAAGGTGAAATTGGTCACATGGATAGAGAAGGTGTGGAAGAGATGACATTACCAAAACAGTTGTTGCTAACTCCACTCTTTATTCAAGTTACACACTCGTGTCACACCTTGTAAGAAGTGAAACAAAGAAGGGACATTTGCATAAAAATATTTTATTTAACTCACTGGCATAGCCATTTCTAATAGGGCCCTATATCAAAATTCCTTCAGGGCCCTTTTTTAGATATGAGAACCCTATTAGTTGGAATGTAGTTACATGTATTGGGGCCACATATCATTGATATGGTGGTAACTACGACCTTGACTTAACTATATTAAAGGGGAATACTTATATTCTTTTTGGCATTTATTATTTTAATAAATGAGTTGAATAGAAACATAATACATAATCTATGTAAAAATTTAATTTTTATTTATATTGAAGGAATAGTAAGATTTTATGTTTATTTTAATGCTAATAAATATCTTTAAATGAAGTATACAGTAGAACGTCGTTTATCCGAACGTTTATTATCCAGAGCGTCAAATATCTGAACCAGTTTTTTTTTTTTTTTTTAAATTAAATGTACTGTATATGAATATGTTTTTGACGTCTGCTACATGTTAACCAAAGCATGGGACTCACTCAAAAGAGCCTGAAAAATGCATGGAATAAGCTGTGGCCAGATTAAGAAGGCAAGAGACTTCAATGACGACCACAAGGAGGAGATTACTGACATTGTCCAATCGATCCCAGGATTTCAAGAATACGATGAAGATATAGAAACCTGGATGACATGCGATGCAGAAGACTGTGGATTTCAAATGCTAAATGATGACGAGATTGTGACTTCCCCGCAAGAAGAATCCAACCCTGTCGACGAGGACAACAACGAAAGTAGCAAGGGTCCATCAAATGCAGACGTGTTTTCTGCATTAAAGACAGTTATGGAGTGGTACGAACAACAATCAGAGTACTGTCCTACTCAACTACTGCTGCTCAAGAGAATCAGAGACCTTGCACCGAAAAAACGAAGGTGTACAATGGTACAGTGAAAAATAATTATTTTCCACAATAAAGGTAAAATTGCGACTTTTTGCACCTATTTGCTTTTTCTTCCAATACGTTTCCCACATGTGATGATTTTCAATATTTGTATAGAGTACGGTTTCACATATTGCATGGATCGCATTCGATTTTTGGTTATCCGAACGGTGTCCGGTCCCAATTGATTCGGATAAACGATGTTTTACTGTAATTAATGTGCAATTAAATCTGTATTTTTGATCTCTACTCCTTAACTATGGATGTATTGCTCTGGGTATCTAATTGTTTCAAATATTTCCTACTACATGGCACAATGTATCATATTGGTTTGGCACACCACAGCTATAAGGTCGTCCCCTGGTCAAAATTAAGAGTAACAAGAAAGCTATTGGTGATAGACAATACAATTTTTAACAATGGGATTTTTATAATTTTTTAAAAAGGTTTTAAATTGACACAAGAATTTCACTAATCTGCAAACATTGTAACATAAAAGAAATAAATTACATTTGAAACTGAAAAAAATAACTGAAAAAATTGAATAACTTTATTCAAGGAATGAGGAGGTCGTAGCAACTGAATGGTCTTTGTCGTAATTTAATAAAAGGCACCGTTTCTTATGCCTGGAGGCCTGTGGCAACTAAAGAGCTGTCCTGTAGAATAGCTTATGCATGTTTTTTTTATTGAAGCTAAAAGATCTCAAGTTCTGAGAGTTGGACGAGTGCTAAGGTGTCTTACCTCTAATTTTTATGCAAAAAAAGAAAAAAGTAATAAACCATTTTTCTAACTCACGTAGTTTAAAAAAGAATTCCCAAGAACCAACACTGTATTCCTACTGAATTTATTTTAACTAATCACATGTCATACAAGTTAATTTAAACATACTGCAATGTAAATTTCACAGAAATCTAATTCAAAATAGCTTTTAAGGTTCTGATAACTTACAAAAAACAGAAAATAATACAATGTTTTTAAAATTTCTGAATACTTAAAATATGAACACTTTGATAGATGGGGAATGCATAGATTGATTTTAAAAGTTAAAGCAAAAGTATTAATTTATCTTTGTACTCTCAGTTTAGTATACACTTTCCAGGTAAAAAAAATTCATACTCTATTTCTGTAGATAAAATATGTTGTTACAACCATATGAATTTCAAATATTAATATTTAGTTGTCATTTTTTGTTCAAAATGAAATGCATTAAAAAATAAATATAGTTTGCTTATTCCAATGAAGGCGATTATAACATAATCAACATTTTTCAAATTTTATTTAAACTGAAATTTAAACAATGGAAATTTGTATATTTTCTAAAATGTTATTTAAAATCTATCAAATGTTATTTTATCTAATCCAAACATTAAGCATTTACCATTTCGAAAAGTAGCATATGCAGCCGACTTTTATGAAGGGGGCTACATATTTTTAAAAAACGTACACAAAAACACTTAAGATATAACCTGTATGCTAAAAATTAAAAAACTGTTATTCTATGGGTGGGGTTTTAATCTTCCCCTCAAACTCCTCGCTTATTACATCACTATCCTCAACAAAAGGGAATGTTATTAACCTCATAACTGCTGATTAAAAGTAACGCGATTCACTCCCGAGCGCCATTGTTTTTCACATAAACACACATTTGCAGTGTGTTAGGACGAAGAGAAAAAGCACAAATAAGCAAATTTTTCTCCAAAATAAATCAATCTTTCACAAACACTGTCAAGGTCCTTTTATTGCATTCCGAAGCCTTTGGGATAGTTTTATAATAATAGTAACACAAAGAAAAAAATTGTACTTCTGAAAGGCTGATATATACATCCGTGACACATAATGCACTGGTTGAGCGAGACGAATATATACACCAGTGACACTCAAAGGGTTCAGGCAGAGATGGTCTAACTTTTTCAGTCGCAGACCAAAAACAGTTTGGTGGGCAAAGATAAATTTTTCTAAAATTTAAAAACATTACACAAGTATTACAATTTAAATATGTTAATGAGATAAATGAAATTGTGATTTCATTATTAAAAGTTCCTTATATTGAGGTTCGAAGTGAGCTGTACTGATTCAAAGGAACAAGGCTAAATGTCCATCTGTCTATTTCAGAAATAATTCTTTTTAAGGTTCATAGTTGAAAACACTTGTTCTCATATATAAGATGAAGCAAACATAGCACTGATTTTCTGGGTATGAGATATTAAATTTGGCAAACTTACTATCGATAATGATTTGTAAAACTTTAACTTTGGCATATTTAGAATCTGCTTGAAATGATTGTTAGATTACAACTCAATTAATTCAAGCTGCAAATCTGACCTCACTGCTTTACAATTTACGTTGAAAGGCATGGTAAAAATATCCAATTCCGTTGAATGGCACTGAAATCTGTTTTTAACTCAAAATGCAGTTTTCCAAGCCATCTTCACTTGGGATACAAGACAAGTCATTCTTAGCTAGCTGCTCAGCAAATAGATTAAGTTTTAGTTTAAAAGTGGTACATTTTTGGACCCGAGACTGAAATTTGAAAGACAGCCAAATTTTGAATCTCCAAACAAGAACTTCCCTTACTGGAAACAATGTAAGAATTGATAGCAATATTTATTTATAACTGAAAATTATATCAGATTCAGCATCACTAAAAATAAAAATCAATTCTCTTCCCCATTTGGTGTAACTAACGTTTTCTTTAGTAACTTTCTATCGATCAGTGAAAAAAATTTTGAGTAAATATTCACCATTTTTGGTGAAATAATGGGGCCCTGCTAGGATCCAACGGTTCAAGTGTAGTATAGGGGGGGACCACTTGGCGCAGTTCTTTTTTTTGGCGACTAAAACCAGTCGCTAAGGTACTTTTTCGGAATTATTTATTTCAGAATGAATTCGATATCTCACCATGACATTTAGAGAAAATTAGCCAAATCCGAAGAAAAATCGCTAAATTCAAAGCCCCCCCCCCCCTATACTACACTTGAACCGGATCCAACTAATATTTTAAAACAAATGAGGTAAGAAAAACTTATCTGATAAACAAATGTAATAGAAAAGTAAATAGGTATTGAGAACGGAACACACAAAGCAAATAAATATGTATCAAGAAATAGCCAGATTTAGACTTACTTTAAAAAGAATAAAAAGTTAGGAATCTTAGTTGCGTTTAAATAAAAATAATT
>BMAV01016532.1:366133-401197 GCA_019973955.1 Trichonephila inaurata madagascariensis
TCAGAGAAACTCGATTCATTGTCAGAGTGAAAACCATAGCTTCCGGTAAATCCATCATTCGACTTGTATCATTATGAATATATATACATATTGAAATGTTATTAATAAAAGAAGTATTTACGATTACGTAAGGATTAAAATGTAATTTGATGACCCATAGAATGAGCGAAACAAATAACTGATTTAATAAAATCTATCAATGAATATTCAGTGCACAAGATATCGAAAATTATAAATAAGCATTGTATTTTGTAGAATAGAAAACTAAATACGAAAATAATAATTTCAAATCACCTTAGTAAACACTTTTTATTCTGTATCAAAAAACTTACCCTTTCGATTTATAGTAATAATATTTTTGAAAGATCCGACTAAATCACTTATTGGTTATATTTAAAATACTTATTCGTAACATCTGTAAAATGTATTATAGAGGAGAGCTGCTTCTTTTTTGAATTTCCGTGTCATGAGTAATCGTATTATTTAAATTTTAATCCGGTATCATTTCGTTCAAAAAGCGGAGCTTCAAAAAACAATCATAAACAATAATGTAAGCGCTTTCTGCTGCCAATCGTATTACTTACCACTGCAATTACATATTTCAACTTTTTATTCAAAAAATAATGAACAAATAAATTATTTGATTTCATTTTAAATAAATTTGTTCCATGTATTTAAACTTGCTATTTCGAAAGTTGGTTATATATTTTTTTTATGCTTTCGATAAGAATCCAGCTTTAACCGTGCAAATAATTCCAAGTCTACTGCGAAAATGAATGATTGGCATCGTATTCAAAGCAAGCGCCGATATTGGCGAGAAATTTGCTAAGCTCTGTGTAACCCTGCAGAATGTCATCCCCCTGTTTCCTTCCCCTCTCCTCATCTTAAAAAGTGCTCTTTACTTAACACGACTTCCCATTTTTTTTTAAACATTCATGTTCTGCGGTAAATTTGTGGCGTAATTAGTGTCGTTTTAAAAAAATTGGATTTATTTAGTTAATAAAGCTTAAAATAGTGTTTCAAAATGGTGAAACTCACGGCGGAATTGATTCAAATGAGTTCTCAGTTCATAAATACAGTAAGAGATCGACAGCTGAATTTGAGAGGTATAGTTGCATGCTTCAGAATATTTACTGGATCATTTTTTTAGTTTTCTGTTTGACCATATTCTTTTAAATTTAAGTTTACATAAATTCTTATTTTCTAAAATCTTTGTTTATATAAATGAATATTGGTGAAATATATTGCTATTTATTTGTCTACTTAAATAATCATCTGTTCTTATATGAATGTGAGCAAATTATTTTATGATGACAAATTCACTGGTGTATGAAAGAGGGTAAATTACACGGGTATGTTAATTATATTCAAGCTACTTTTCTAAGATGTGTCTTAGCGGAAGAATTAATTTCTTTGAAATTATGACTGTTTTCCGTACCTGTTCCTTATTAACTTGTTAGAAATGACTCCAAATTTCGCATTTGTCTTTTGTCTTCAAAACTAAATCAAGACAAAATTAAGATCCAACTAAATTAATTTAAAGAACTAGGATCCAACTGAATTTTCTGTATTCTTTCATTGCATTTCAATAATTTTTTGATGCAAATATGCCAAATTTTATTGAGGTTTTATTAATATTCTTATTATTTTCTGCATTATTAGGAATAGAATTCTCTTTTAGTAAAATAATTTTTTATAAGGTAAAAGCTCTTAAACTACTTAAAGTTTTGTAAGATATATGCTATATAAAATTTTTATTATGAAAATGTTACCAATTAAAATTCTTTATTAGTCTCTTAAACATTCATTTTTATGATTTTTCAATAGATCTATTGATTTAAAAATACTTTAGCTTATATTTTAATATTCTATTTCATTTATTTATAGATTGATACTTTTCCATTTCACTTGCGCAGGCAATAGTTGTCAAAATTGATACAACAGATACCAAATGGTAATTCTGCTGGTAACCTTTTATCAGCAGAATATTAAATAAACTGACTTTTTAAACGGAATATTTTGCTTTTACCCTGGCCCAAGTCAGTGGAATTTCATGCAAAAAATTGAGTGTCGATGTTGTATGATTATGCAACATGTTAAAGATCCCTTATAGTGGCTTGGATGCTCTGGGCAAAATAAAATTCTGAGAACAATTTTGTATCATCAGAGCTCTGGGAAGGAAACTGAATGTCAAAATTATATTATGGCAAGTGGTATCCACCTATATGGTGGCATACTAAAAAGTGGTACCAGTTCCTGGAGAATGTACTAGATCTGCAATGTGGTAATTACCAATCTGCAGCCCAATTTGAAAGAAAAAAAGTCCCTTTTACCACCACATTTTTTTAAATAAGTCATGGCTTATTTGAAAAAAATTTAAATTCCTTAAAACATTTTTTTAAAAAAAATTTCTAATGGGGCAAATTATGAACAGTTACAGCGGAGAACAAATATAAAGAAAAAAGTAAACAATAACAAAAAAAAAGTGCTGAAACAGCAGACTTTATCTAACCAGTGGCATAGCGTACACCCTCGCATTGTAGGAGGTCCAAATGCCTAACTGATGCCAAGATCTGGCTTGTGGCCCAAAACGTGACTTTGCAGGGGGCCCTAATCATCTTTGTTACACCACTGAATCTAACATATCTCTTGCCTTTCAGTAATGCTCAGCGAGAAATGTCTTGTGCAGAGCAGGACAGTGTAGAAGATGTGTGGAGTCCATGACCTCTCTAGAGCTGTGCAGAGTGCACACCAGGGAAGGATCAACTTTGAGTCTATTCAGATGGTTTCACAGGCAGTCATGTCTGGTGGCTTGGCAGAATTCAGTGGCCGCTCACCTTCTTGGGCCATTATGCAAATTCAAGATAGCATTTCTCCAAGACTTGTGGGAAACATAGTTGTAATGGTCTTCCTGAGCACATGCTTTGATAGATCTTTTAATAAGATTTGAAATGGAATAGAAAGACGTAAGACAAGAAACTTTTGCATGACAAGAACACCCCTTTTAGTCAGGAAGTCAGCTTTCTTGTTAACTGAAACTCCACAGTGGGCAGGAACCCACTGAAGGACTATAATTTTCCTAATTGATGCCAAGTTTTTGAGATCATGACAATAATCCAATAGGGTGTTATGGGATTGTTATCAGAAACAATAGCCAACAGAGCACCCCTGGAATCGCTGAGAATAACAGCTGTTGTAAATTTTTCTAAGTAGCACTGCAGCTCAGACAGAGTTATGCGAATCGCAGCAATCTCACCATTTAATGCAATACCTCAGCCCACAGTGATGTAGAAAGAAAAAATTTTAGAAAGAACTCCGGCACTTGCATTAGGGCTATCAGACAGGAGGGATCCATCGGTAAAGATCTGAAGCCACTCTGGCTCAGGGTATAGAATATTTAATATTTCGAGAGTGAGAGCTCTGAAAATGGAGGGGCCTGTATTACTTTTAGTAACCTTTTGACCCACGTCAAGATTAATCCAGAAGTTCAAATGTCATTGAATTTTGTGGTGGAACGAGTAATTCTGGTTCATGACTTAAATCAAGTGAATTTTTTAACTGAAGAACTTCCCGTAGAAAGCCTTTCTGGGTATGTAGATTTCTAGTCAGGTCTTGATTGACTTCATTCGAGAGTGAAAAACTGCTAGGTGCTCTGATGAATTTTTCCAAAAGAATTGAGGCCTTTTCTTGAATTATGGTTCTTAAGGGCCTATCACCAGTCAACATAGGCATGGAGTCTATTGGGGTGATCTTTACTACTCCAGGAACAATTCGTAAGGACTAATTTTCCAGAGCATCGAGTACATTTTTCCCGGACACAACAAGTGGTTCACAGCAATAAGTCAAAAGGGGGAGAATGAATGTGTGATAGGTTTGGAGCAAGGTTTATTCAGAATAGCCCTATCTTGCCCCAGTAAAGCATTTAAGGGCTCTTCGTGGTACAGGTGGAAATGTCCTCTACCTACATGGGGCTTCCATATTAGTTTGCAGTCAAACATCTCTCCCAGATATTTAAATTTATCGCACAAGGAAATTTGAGCACCTTTATACATTCTTATATATATGTTAAAATTATAATACTATATATATTAAAATGCTTATGGCTTCGAAGTTAAAAATACTTATAATAAATATTTATTAACATTTTTTTGTGTGCATAGGGTGTGTTGTTGCCAAAAAGTCTGCTTGTCAAGATTTGAGATGGCAAAATGGAAATGTATTGATTAATTAGTGTAATACAATCTATTTTTGAATAATTTGTACAGTTTTTGAAGTTTTCTTTATAGATTCTAAAGTATTATTACTGTGTTCAATTCTTTTCCATAACTTTGTTTTTATACATTTAAAATTTATGTATTTTATTTTGATGTGTGTCAGATATTTCTGATTTGTATATAGATATTACACAATTGAATATTTAACTATTATTCCTCTGGCCCAGAAGCGATTAGTTTTAATTTGTGCACTGTTAAATTAATGTACGTAACATGCAGGGTCTGAGGAATGCTACAATGAAAAGTTATGCTGTCCTCTTCAGGTAAGTATTTGCTGGATTCTTTTTAAGTTCAGAGATAAAAAAAAAGTTGCCTGGTTGTACGCTTTATTTATTTTTAGTATATTTTTATATTTGCATTCTTGTATGTCTGAAACATTTTAATTCTTTGTACTATGCATAATTTGCTTTGATAAAATATTTGTCAATTTACAAATAATTTGACCCTTCAGGTGCTTACCTCTTTAGGTAAGTACAGGCTGCACAAACCCCAAATATCCAGTTATCCCCCCCTCCCCTTCTCTCTATCTCCTTTATTTTCTTTAGTAATTGATTAGTTTTGGTCTTTTAGTAAATTTATGTTTATGGTTTTTATGTAAAATCTATGCAAAATTTTGTATTAAAAATAAATGGTTCCTTGCTGTTTTTTTTTTTTTTTTTTTTTTTTTTTTTTTTATTTTATTTTTATTATTATTTCTGGTTGGCTTGAAAATAAAATTTTTAAAAAAAGAAAACAATTTTTTTTTTAATTTAAAAAATATTGATTTTAATAATCTAACAGCCCAGTGGTGTATCAATTCTCTGTGTATGCCTAGTTTCTGGTTTAAGGGGTCTTGTATACCATCCTTTAAACCTTTTTCATTGATAGTATTTGTGCATGGGAAAAAAAATCTTAAGAAAAGTTGTGTGCACTCTTGGTGATGGCTTTGAGATTTGTTATTCCAAAAATGTTGTAGAGGTTGCTGATGGCCCATTTTGAGAAATCCTATAGGCAATGTATCTGTTCTCAGGTCTGGGCTTAATATGAGGGATTTCCCTTCCTCTAGCTTTGATGAATTTTCTGGCAGTTACACTTGGCACATTAGAATTGTGGAAATTCGGAGTTTGGCAGGGATCCTTATGGGAACTAGTACAGTTAATTTTTCCTTTTTTTTTGAAAAAGAAGCTTATTAAATTTTGCAACAATCCTCATTCATAAGATTATTATTAGGTTTATGTGTTTTAATATGTTCTCTTCAGAACATTTGTATTCAAATTGTTCAAGCAGTTCTTGGTAATATTATTTTATTAAACGTAAAGTAACAAACATCAACTCATCACAGCAACAACACAAGCAATGATAATACATTTACAATATTCAGTTAACAAAGTACACATGCAGTTAAAGTTATCATGACATCCTGCTTTAAGTTATTAATCATATAACATAGTCATTCAAATAAGATGGTGGTTTACAAACACAGTTACTCCTTCTTTAGACATTACTATCTGACTCATTATAGTTCTGTATATTTTGAGGATTTACAATTGCTTCTGAATCAGAATGGGAAGTACTTATATTATGGGATCTGTTTCTATATTGAAGGGTTGTTTTTGATTTTCTTATGTTTTCTATTACATCTTAAAATATTGCCAGACTGATTTTTAACAAAATATGACCGAGGATGCAATTTATGCTTTGAAACTATTTTAGCCGGTTCCCAAGTTTTTTTTTTTTTAAATTTAATATTCTGACATTCTCTTTCTGCTCAAGTTCAAGTAATGGATGAGCAGTTTTGTCATAGTTTAGCTTTTGAATGTTTTTGCCTTTTTATCAACTTTTCTTGAATGTTATTAAATAATTCAGCATTTAATAATTTATTTGTGGTTGGTAATTTAGTTTTTAACCTATGATTGTTGCCCTTCCGGTATAGTGGTTAGCGACGCTGACTGCTGTGCCGTTGGGACTGGGTTTGAATCCCGGAGAAGACATGGATATTTGTGAATGTATAGTCCCTTCGCAGCATGGGGGTACTTTAAATAGCCGTCAAGCCGCAAGTCCTCTCGTGAGGTTGGTGGAAGGGGAAGAGAGGTGGGAGGCCCCTGACCACCCCCAGAGTGTTCTCCCTCTAAATTGTGTTGAAACCAAGCTGTCACCTGTATGGTGCTCAAAGCTGCAACTAACGACAGGCGTCACTTAGCCCTTAACCATGATGAATTTCGTGGGCCTTAATCTGGCCTTTGCCGATCAGGTGGCATTGGTAACAACAACAATCTATGATTAAACATCATTTGAGTTAGAGATAGGTCAAGACCTGATATTGGGATATTTCTATACTCCATTAAGCCTACCAAATAATCTCTTCTATCTTCCCTTGCCTTTTTCATAATGCTTTTAGCAATTACTACTTTTTCAACCATTCCATTACTTTGGGAGTAATGAGGACTAACGAATGCATAATTAAAATCCCAATAATTTACAAACTTTTTATAAACATAACTATTAAATGGTGTATTATATTATATGATACTACAATATTTGGAACACCAAATCTAGAGAAAATTGCTTAAGTTTTAATTATTACTTCATCTGCACTTTAATTTACAAGTTCAGCAATTTCAAACTATTTTGAGTAATAGTCTATTACAACTAAATAATTTATACTACCTAAGTCCATTATATCTACTCCTATTTTTTCAAAGGGTCTATAGGGAACTGCATGAGGTTTTAATGGCTCTTTACTATTAGCTTTTTTAAATTTTTCATGTATTATACACTCTGATACTAATGAATCTATGCCAGAGTTCAATCCCTGGTCAATACATTATTTCTCTAGCTCTTTTCTTACATTTCTCTATCCCAAAGTGAGCCTCATGAATTAGTTGTAGCATATCTTTTCTCAAACTACAAGGTACAATTAGTTTTTCATTGCTAAATAACAACCCTTCTTGAATATAAATGTTATTTTTAATAATGTTTTTACACTATTGTCTACATTTTTGTAAGATTTAGGCGAGCCCTCCTTGATATATTTAACAACTATTCTGGATCTACTTCACTTTCTTTTTTAAATTGTGCGAGTACCTTTTCACTCATGGGTAAATGTTTTGTGAAATAGTATGCACAATATTTAGCATTTCAGGATCATCCCTTACAGTTTCATTAACAGGAAATGCTTGTGATAAAGCATCAGTGAGAAGCATTTGATTATTTGGTACATAATTTATTTCAAAATTATACTTAAATAATTTTAAAATCATTCTTTGCATTCTAGAAGATATTTTATGCATAGGTTTCTTAACAGTTGTCATTAAAGGCTTATTGTCACTCTGTACAACTACTTTATGTCCATATACAAAATTTGGTATTACTCAAATGAGAAAACAATTGCCAATAATTCTTTCTTAATCTGTGAATTCTTCCCAGTTTGTTAAACTGCGTGAGACAAATGATACAGGTTGACCCTTTTGGATTAAACAGGATCCTAGCCCATCTTTTGAGCTATCACATTGTATTACTATTTCATCATTAACACTAAAAACTTTTAGAATTGGAGCTTTAGCTAACAATTCTTTAATGTTTACAAAGGACAATTCTTGTTCTTTTTCCAAATTATAAATTCTACATTTTCATGAATGATTTCTCTTAATGGAGCAGTAACTTTAGATACATTGGATATAAATTTTGAAAGGAAATTCATCATACCCAACAATCTCCTAACTTCAGTTTTTGATTTTGGTATCTCAACAATTGCTCTTAATGTGATCTGAATCAGGTTTTATACCTGATTTAGATGTAATTTGACCAACATATTTTACCTCAGACACCCTATATTGTAGTTTATCTGGATTAAACTTTATGTTAAAGATCTAGCTCTTTTAAGAACTTTAGGCATAATTGCATCATGTGAATCCTCATTACATCCTGCAACAGTAATGTCATCAAAATAAATCTCTACGTCCTCAATATCTCCAAAAAACTTCTGATTTCTTTTCTAAAATACCTCAGGTGCAGAAACTATTCCAAATGGCATTTTGTTGAATTTGTACCTTCCAAAAGGTGTATTAACTGTACAAATCTCGGAGCTAACTTCATCTATAGGTACATGCCAAAAACCATCTTTCAGATCTACAACAGAAAATATTTTCTTACCCTCTAATCTACTAATGATATCATCTGTACAGGAATTTGATATAATATTGTCTTTCAATTACTTTGTTAAGATCTCTAGGGCCTAAACATAATCTCTCAAATTTCCATTGGGTTTTTCTACAATGACTAAACTTTGCACTCAATCCGTTGGTTTATTAACTTTTGATACTATTTCTTTTTATAACTTATCTAAGGTACTTTTTAATTTAGGCTGCAAATCCTGAGGAACACGTCTTGGTGGGGGAATTACTGGTATAGCATTATCTTTCAAAGTAATGTGATATGGTTCATTTGGAAATTCCCCTATTCTAGTAAATACGTCTTTATATTGGTTAATTAGCTCATTTTTACTTATTGTACTGCATTCACAATAGCATTAATTTTTTCAATAAGTTTTAATTCCTTACAACCTCTTAACTTTGATATTGGTTCGGATTTTACATTTACTACATAGAAAGGCAAAGGAACATTTCTGAGTTTATCAGTAGAGCAATTAATTATTAGGGAACCATTTGGCTTTAATTTAAAATTACCATATATAGTTAGAGATAAATTAGTTTCACACTAAATTTTGGATTAACTTGAAACATACTCAAAATATACAGTGGCAAAATATTTACTTCAGCACCAGTATCCAGTTTAAAATTTACATCAAAGTACTCATTACTTAAATCTAATGTAACATTTTTATACCAAGTTGTTTCACTTACCATTTCAACATTCTTAATATTAGTCTGTACTATTTTTCATTTCACATTTAGTTTCATGTACATTCACAGAATCAATGTAAACCATTTCATCTTCAGGAACGCTCATTTCATGAATGTTCTTTGTACCCTGGAAACATTTAGCAGCAAAATGGTTTTTCTTCTTACACTTGGCACAAATTTTTCCGAATGCTGGACACTCTTGAGGCTTGTGTTCTCATCCGTACTTTTTACAGTAACACTGGGTTCTAGACTTGTTCTGATTCTCCTTCACAAAGTTCACAGTGGCTGATTCATATTTCATGTTTCGGATTTGTTCCGGCTCGCTTCAGCTGCCCTGACGATTTCAATTGCTTTTTCTAAACTAAAGTTATTTTCTCAAAGAAGTCATTCTTGTAATCCACTGTCTTTAATTCCCAGGACGATGCAAAGCCCTCGTGTAGCTGAACAGTGTGACGTTAATATTCACTCACTCACCCAGCATGATGGGGTCTCGAATCAATCCATTTTCATGCTCTGCAAACTCGCACGTGGATGCTAGAGTCTTTAGATGAGTGACATAGGATTCAATTGTTTAGCTCTCCAATTAGACACATGAAAAAAATTTATATCGCTCATAAACAACATTCTGTCGTGGTGAGCAATATTCTTCTAATTTTTTAAGAACCTCTAAAAAAACTCCTTTTTACTTTTGCGATTCAAACTTGAAGGTATTGTAAATTTCTAGTCCTTCACTGCCCAATAAGCTCAACAGGATTGCAATTTTGATTTTATCAGCTCATTCGTCTTTTTCTGTTGTGAGCAGATAATTTTTTAATTCTTGCCTCCATTTTTTCCAATTTTCTTTAACATTTCCGAGTGAAAATTGCAGCGGAGCAGGTGGCTAGAATGCTTCCATAATGCACATGGATATCTTTTCAATCCGATTTAATCACTGAAACTCCTGTCACCATATTAGGTTTACGTGTTTTAATATGTTCTTTAGAACATTTGTATTCGAATTGTTCGAACAGTTCTTGGTTATATCATTTTATTAAACATGAGGGGACAAACATCAACTCATCACAACAGCACAAGTAATGATATTACAGTTACAATATACATTTAACAAAGTACACATGCAGTTACAGTTTTCATGGCAACTATCATGGGAAAGGTGGGAGAAGTTTAATTCATTAGAAAAATAAACATTGGTGATAGAGAAGTATTCCAGTCAAAACAAGTACAGTTAATTTAAAAATTTAAAGCAATTGGGAAATTTCTGTCTCTTTAACTATCTTGTTGAATCTATCATATGGAGTAATTTCTGAATGATATTGCTTGGTACTGAAAATGATTTTCTGGAAATCCTCACTGATTAAAATGTTTGTGCGGTTCAAAGAATATCTATTTGTTGTGATGGTCTAATTTAGTCAACTAAGCATCAAAAATGTTCAACACACCTATATTCCCCAACTTAACAAAAAATAGCATTTTTAAATTGTTCAGTAAAGGTTTTCATCTCCAATCCATCCCTGTGGCTCCTGTAATTTGACGTTTCAGTTCATTAGTGTTATGGTTGATAAAACTGTGTTTTTCATGTAGCCCAATAAAAAGAAATCAGTCGACTGAATGACTTAGAGGTACCGTGCCCGCTTTGTTAGCCTAAGGTTGTAGGTTCGGTCTCAGAAGGATCCGACTGGAGTCTATAGATTTTCTGGATGTAAAAATTGTAGGTATGCATGTCATATGATTATGTGGCATGTAAAAGATCTCTTGAATATCAATTTGGCTCTCTCAACAGAATTAAAATTAATTCGAGCGTCAAAATTCAGTTGTGAGAACCACCACTAGATAGTGCCACCATGAAATATCTCTCGCATTTGGGAACTAGTGGTGTCTGCAAAGGCTTAGTTGTCAATATGCAGTTTATTGGGAGGGGGGGGGGAATTCAAAGGTTTTATATTTTGAGATCTTTGGCCTTATTTTTGTTTTGGCAATATACTACCTGTTGTCATAAAGCTTAGGCTATTCATAAATGATGGGTTTCAAAGGTAAATAGTACCTGTATTGAAAATTTAAATTGATAATTGCTTACTCTTGTTTTGAAGTTATTTTGAAACAAGAATGTTGCAAAACATTGGTAAAGCACCATTTAATTTACATTTCATTTAAAAAAATTTTTTTGATATGTTCTGCATTGAACATAAAAAAACCCATAAATGCATATAATTGGTTATTTTTTATTATTTCTTTCAAGTGTAAGGATACATTTTAGACATTTAATTTTTGTATTATGTTAGGATATTTCTTCATAGATTTAATTTTAATAGCTTTCTTTGCAGTGTACAAAGTTAGATTTAAAATAGCCAATTAATTAATTCAATGATCATTTAATGCACCCTTTTAATAGGATATGATCAATACTTTGGGTTCATTCTTTTCCAAGAAGACTCAGTACCAGAAACTGGACCCCACCAATCCAAATAATTTGTGATAAAAATTGTGTTCTTTTTTTTTTTTATTTAAGTTTGACTAGTTTCTATAAAAATGTAAAATCAGTTATTAGGAAAGTATATTTTCTCATGGCATTAAATTAAAATACTACTTTCAATGGTTTTCATTTAATAGTGCATATAACATACTGTATTTGAAATGTAATTTTTTAAAGTTACTTTGCATTTAGGATGTATTTTATGTATATATATGTTGCATTTTATATATGATATTTAAATTTTTTTTTTTGGTACAGTGAAGTAATTTTTTTTAAAAAATTGATAGTCTAATTTAAATAAACTGATTTTTATATGAATATGCTTAAATATATTTTTTTTAATGTTAATGTACCCTCTTCATTTGAAAATAACTAACTTTAAATCTTGAAAGTATTATATTTTTGTACATGGAATTATTCAATAACTTCAATGTTCTCTGTCCTCTTTTCCCTTCATCATTCTAAAAAATTACAGGATTAATTTTAGGAGGTTTGTATTAGGTACCCCTCATCATGTATGTTTTTTGAATTTTTAAAAAACCACCCTGAATGCTTTTTGAGGTCATATATTCAATATTTGCGTATCAAGCCAAATATTCTACCTTGTAGGTATTTTTGTTATATTTTCTTAAGCTGTGTCTTTCAAAACATCAAACTGCCCTCAAAGCTAATTTTTTAAATTTTTTTATTGCTTAGTGTCATATTTTGTTTTATCAAAATGCTCAAATAGATATATATGATATTTCTAGAATTTATAAATTTTGTTTTCCATAGAACAAAATCATATATTTAAAAAAATACTTTTCTGTAAACATGACATCATTACAATTCTGTTCATTTTATTAATTGAAAAGTACACATTGTCATAAGTTTAGCATTAAGATCTTTTTTTAGATTTTGAGTGAGTTATGTAAAAGATTTAAATGTTTTTATATAAATAAATAGTACCTTGGAGTGTCTCCCAAACTCATGGCATTATTGAGTCATAGATGTGAAACTTTGTACCTCTGAGATCTGCCATTGGGAAGGATAGACACACATTGAATTTATTGAAGCCAAATGCCTATGTGTTCTCACATTGTCATGGGATACTTATTCGGTTTCCATCTTTATCACACTTGCTCTCAATTATGAAGTTCCATTTCCAGTAACTCTCATGCAGCTTTAAAGTGCTACATTAAGCAAATTATATAAAATATTTTTTTCCCCTGAATTATGCATAGTATTTAATAACTGGGTTATTTAAAGCCTAGAATTTTCATTTAGATATCAGCTTTATATATTATATATTAAAAATGAATGTTTTAATACGTATGTTGCTAATAATGTATAGCATTGGAATTTATTTTAATTTTAATTGGACATATATATTTTTTAATGTTATTAGGTTACAAGATTGGACAGATTGAAAATCTTGGAGCTACTTTGGTAAGTATTTAAAATTGATGATTTTTTTTAATAATGTTGAACATTCTAATTTAATTTCTTTGTCTATTTAAATTATCAGATGAGGAATAAGATATATGCTAAAGTTATTATTATTCTCTGTTTTTAGGTTTTGATATTTTGCAACCAGTTTTTAAATTAAACTTTCAATGGGCTTGATTCATGAAGTCACATGATAAAAACAAACACATGTTTTCCATTGAATTCAAAACAAACATTAAACTAATTGTACTTGATTTTCTATTTGTAAAACTCAGATAAAATTTCATATTTGGTTAAAGATGTTTAAATGTTAGGGAAAAAAATTTCTTCAAAAAGATTTTTTTAAATTAAAAAAAAAAAGTCATATTTATGCTTATACTTTAAATAAAATGCATTTTGTATACATATGTACTTTTTAAGAGAAAGTTTCCGCAAAGAGCAAAACTTGGCAACACTGTAGCGCGTGAACTGATTAGTTGGAAACACAAGATAGTTTTTATCGTGTGACTATGACGTCAAATGAGTTTTTGAATTGATTGGCTAGAATCACGTAGCTTTCACTATCGTGTGACTATGACGTCACATGAATCAACCTCATTATGCATATTTTTTTTTTTTTTTTGCTGCTTTTAGTGTTTCCAATTATTTTATCATTTGTATATTTTATGTCACAGTAAAATTTAATTTTGTGATTAAAATCTTTTATAATTCCCTTTGGTTAATCTTAAAACAATCTACAATTTATTATTTAGTTTTATTGGGGATATTTAAAAAAACCCATTTTAATAAAACATCGACATTTCAAAGCTGTACGTAAGCTTAAGTGGTGTGTAACGTAACTCTCTTATGCTAAAAGCTGGAAAATTCATTATTTTTGAATATCATTTATACATTTCTTTTAGGACCAGTTTGATTGCATTGATTTATCTGACAATGATATTAGAAAACTGGATGGTTTTCCACAGTTAAAACGATTAAAAACCATTTTGATAAATAATAACAGAGTTTGGTAAGTAATTTTTCAATATATTAAAACATTGTTAAGGCTTTCAAAAATTATTTTTTAAAAAAAATTTTGAATTCTTTTATATATACATTTAACATTTATTATCTTTATCAGTTACTTATTTGCTTTAATAAATGAAATAACCTAAAAAGATATATTTATCTTTCAAAATTTATTAATAAATTGCTAGAAAGTTTCATAGTTACAGGAATAATTTTAATCAGAAAAAGAGCTTAGTGCAAAAATCAATAGAGCAAAATTTTGTTCAAAAATGAAGGAAATTTTGAGAGAAAGGCCCTTTAATCCATTAGCTGCCATGATCCCCATGTGGAGATTTTGGAATTTTATGTATGCATTCCTCGTTATTATACATTGAAGTGCCACTGAATTAAGGATACCTACCTAGTAGCGAGTTAGGCCTTCTCTGGCCTTGATAACAACTACCACACAGCGAAGCATAGATTCAACAAGTTTCTGGAAACGTTCCATGGGAATGACTTGCCAAATATTGGCTAAAGCTGTCCATAATTCAGTAAGGTTTGTTGGTGCTGTGTGATGGGCTTTCAAGCCTTGTTCTAAAACATCCCAAAGATCCACAATAGGATTTAAGTCTGGACTTCTAGGTAGCCAATTAATGACAAAAAAGTCAGAGGAATGCTTATCCAATGAGCCAGTAGCCAACCGAGACTTGTGAGAGGTACAGTTATCTTGCTGGAAAACTCCATTACCGTACGGATAACAGAACAGCATAAACGGATGGAGGTGATCATTCGGCAACTCTACATACCGAATTGCGCATTGAGGGAGGTTGGTACACACACCAAAGATCCCTAACAGTACCACAAAAAAACACCCCAGACCATGATTGAGCCACCATGCCCTTATACAGTTCCAACCTGAATATGCGAGGTCCATGGCTTCATAAGCCTGACGTCATATTCTCAGCCTCCCATCGGCGTTAAATAGTCGGAATTGAGACTCATCATTTCATGCTATTCATTTCTAGTCCTCTACACTCCAGTCTCTGTGCTTTCTTGCCCAGGCAAGACAAGTAGCTTGATGGCAAGCATTGAGCAGTGGTACTCTTATAGGTCGATGGCTCCCGAAACCTATACAATGAAGCAAGCCTTGCACAGTGCCTGTACTATACGACTGGCACCGTCTTTTAACTGGGTGGTAATTTGAGCTAATGTTTGGCCTCAGCTGTCTCTCACCACGCTCTGTCAAGGATAATTGTCTTTTGCAGTTTGCCCAATTACTAGTTTTTTGTCTACCATCCATGTAGTCTTGGTATACTCTTGACACTTTCAACCTTGAAAATCCCATCTGTCTGACGTATTCGAAAATTGTATGGCCCATTCGTCGCACACCATATCCATACTGGCAATTCCAACAACTAATCCAGAACAACCACAGTATGTGCTATATATACAGTTAGCAATCACAAAACCTTCACTTACGCTTAAATGATGCACAGCACTACATCATTCGCATAGCCCTTGCTATCCCTAATTCAGCGGCACTTCAGTGTACATAAATGTAATAAAATATAAATTTTTTCAAAAATATTTGAATATTTTCAAAACAAAAACCATAATTTGAAAATAATTAAATTGTTAAACAACTTTTTGGGCATTTATAACTATCCAGCCAAAAATTTTAAGGGGAAAAAAATGGTAGTCAATGGGTTAGGAGAGTTAACCCCTTAACTGCCACAGGCATATACTATATACGCCTCGCTGAGCTGGTGCTTATATATATCTTTCCAAATTATGAACTTTTGAACTGAGCTGTTATATATAAAACCATTGTGAAAGATTTACTAGTTTCGGAGAAGGATTGACTTATTTATATTTTTGCTTTTCTCCCAGTACACCGCATAACTGCTGGTCCCTATGTAAGAAACATTAGTATTTTCTGGTGAATTGTGCAATTTTTTCTCAGCAGTTGAGGGGTCAATGACTAATACTTATATAAACAAAAAGGCATAATGGTACTATTTAATTTTCAAAAGATAGCAAGACAGGAAATTCTACAAAATCTCTTTAAAACATGCATTAATAATTTGGTTTGAACTTGCCTTTTTATTTGTAGTCGAATTGGTGAAAATTTGCAGGAAAGTCTTCCTAACCTGGATACCATCATATTGACCAATAATCACATCCAAGAACTTGGTGATATTGATCCATTGTCAACAGTGAAAACTTTAACAACTCTTAGGTATGTGTATTTTTTAAATATTTAAGTTCTTTTCATGTCTTCTTTCTATGGTTTTAAGTCTAATTTGCTCTATTTGTTTTAAATTGCATTTAGTTGAAGTCATTACAAAAATCTTGTTAGCAGCTTGTAAGGCAAAATGTTATTATTTTTTTTAAATTAATTTTTCTGATTGTGACATGTTTTAATTTGTACTAGATTTGTCAGAATGTAAGATACAATTTTTTATTGTAAACTCTTAAATGATGCCAGAAAGTATCGTGATTTTTAATTTCAACTTGGAAGCATTGATATTTTCATATGAAATATTTTATTTTCCATTTATATTCAATCCTCATTCGGGAAAAAAACAAATTTATGATTAAAATTTTTTCGAAAGTATGTAGAATATATTATTTATCATTGAATGCTTATTTTTTTCTCATAAAAAGTATCAACTACAAAAAAATAAGTTAAAAAAATATATAAAGATATACAAAATTTATATGGTTACAAAAGAAACAGAGATATTTAAACTTTTTAAAACTAATCTATGCAAACTTATTTGAAAGAAAAATATGTTTTGAGGAAAACTTGTTATTTTTTAATAAAAATTAAATTTTAGCTTCATTTAATATTTTACTCTAAAGTAAGTTTTCCTGTTTTTAAAAAGTTAAATATTAAAATCTTTTAAAGTATTTTTGTAGCTGTTGTTCAGAATGGTTATAGTTAAAATATTCCCTGTTTAAAGCAGCTTGCAGTTAGAAGAGTAGGTTGTCACCAAATTTGGTATATGCACTGCCAAATTTGGTGACAGTCTACTCATTTGGTTCTATTGAAATTTATTTTTAAATTCCTCGAGCTTCATGCACATATGCACTATGTATTTAAAATTAAGTAATTTAAAAATAAATTTAAGTTCTGAAATGACTAAGCTTTTCTAAATGACTTTTGCTTGGAAAAATTAAAAGTTTAGCAACGGAAATTGCTTACATAGAACTCATAAACAATTTATACGTCTATGGATTAGCTTTTGATCATCATGTCATCAAATCACATTAAGTAAATATAGTGAAAATAATAACATTTTACTTGCTAAATAGAGAAAAAGTTCTATTTGATGAAACAGGTTTAGATTGCTTTCGGATGTCACGATTGGGGAATTGTTAGACGTTTTCAAAATGATGTAATAAAAGTGTGCTTATAGAACTTCTTCTGGATTGTTCAAATTGTTTGTGCATAATATATAGATTATTTTCTTTTTAAATTTGTTATTTTTCTATGCAACACAGCATCTAGTAGTCATTTTTTAAACTAATTTTTAAAAAATTTCTTTTGTAGATCTCATGTTTAATCTATCCTGTATTCTATCATGTCATGTATATCTATCTGTAAATTTGGTTTCAACCTGCACAATCAGTTTAGCTGCAGGATGTGTTCATAAGGAAGGTTTTATTATGCCACTATGTATTAAGTATTCCAAGAAATGAAAAACAAGATCTATACAAAATCATGTAAAAGTGATTTTGATAGAAAAATTAAGAGGATGAGTCCTGTCACAGAATTAACTATAAGCAAATAATACATTAATCTTGTATCTTCTCTGGCATTCATACTACTTGGGTAATACTAAATAGATAGATTATTTATTACTGACATCAACTCTTCTAAATTTTTGTTTGCTGGTTTTAAAGCAATATTTCAATTTTAAATTCAATTAAATTCAATTTTCAATATTAAATTTTCTTTTGTTGCAGCTTATAATGCAGTGGTATTTGAATATACTCAGAACTCATTATATAGAAGATACAATGAAAAATATAACATAAATAAATCATATTGTTAAGTCTATATTATTTTAGAAGTAATTAATTATGTATAAAGGAATAATTATTTTTACTAAATTTTTTTTATCTGCACCTAAGAATAATTAATTCAACTTTGGAATAATATTACATTTGAAATTTAAGCCCAACTGCTTAAATTAAGTATTCTAAATTTTAGATTATTTTGAATTTTCACTTAAAAATAATTTTATTTCAAGTTAATGTTTAAAATGTAGTTAACATATATTTGGATGTTCGAAGTATTGTACAATTTCTTACAAATAATCTATTTGAAATTTTATAAAATAATTTATACAAATAAATAAAATTGAAGTGTCTGTTTGTAATTTGAAATTAATAGCTTTTTACTAAATGCATTTAAAAGTATATCCAGTACTTATATCAAAAAATCACTTTTAAAATTTTTTGTTGGTCGGTCTGTCTATCTGTATGTTCCGGTTAATCTCTGAAACAGCTAGACCAATTTTGACAGAACTTTCAATGGCAGATAGGTAAAGTTATAAGGAGTAACTTAGGCTACTTTTATTTTAGAAAAAAAAAATTAGGGTTCAGTGAAAACAAAATTAAAACCAATGAAATAATGAACAATATCTGACAAAATTAGGCTTAACTGGGAAGTTCGCCCAGTTCCAAGCATGCGTATGCTCTCAGAATGTGTGGGCCTGGGGAAATGATTTTTTCTCCTTAAAGAATCTTGGAAGGGGTTGAGTAACAATTAGAAATCAATGTTAAACTCTGTTAGGTTTTTTTTTCATGAAAATAGTTAAGTTTTTATTTACTTTGAAATTGATAAATTTAATATTGTATATAGAGAGCTTGTTCAATAAATTTAATACAAAAAACCAAAAATTAACAAAAAACAAAGAAAAAAGAAAAAAAACATCGATTCACAAAGTAGAAGAATGACATTATTCTTATAGCATAGGTATTTCTTTACGTGGAATACATAATTATTAAGTTTTCGTAAACTCTGAAAATTGAATAAACACTTTTTTGTAAAATTCCACGTGGACAAAATCGCGGATAACAGCTATTTAACATAAAATAAATGCATCAGAAAGTAATATTAACGTAGTACTCATCCAGATACAAATTATTTACACTGTTTTAAGTGTTTATTACACAAAATTTGTAACAATGTGTTACTTTTGCTGAGCAGAAGGAAGGTGTTTTCAAAAATCAATCCACAAGAGAGTTATGAGACGTTATAAAAAAACTTTTTTATCAGATATTACATGTATAGACTTAAAATCTAGCAAACATGGTTTTTTGTTCAGCTAAAATATGCAAAAAGCGTTTTTTTTTTTTAAAAAAAATTTACAATTCATGTAAAATTAACTCATTAAAAACTTCTTTATCCCTTTAGTTTGTATTGTTTAATTTTTCAACTCACCCGAGCGAAGAACTGGTATACCAGCTAGTATATATATATATATATAAATGCTGTTTTATCAAAAATTAATATGATTAAAATCATATTCTTTTCTTAAGATTTCAAAAATAACTAGTTTACATCCCTTTTTTTAAATGGAAATTTATCCAATTTTGCATTTATGAAATTTATTTACCTCAGTTTAATTGGCCAATTATCCAAATTTTAATTTAGCCTATTGTAGGATTTCCTCCCCTCACCAGGAGATGCACTATGCTTCCCTCCTATAAGAATGTTTCTTTTGTTTCAGTAGATTGCTTCTTGGGGCAATGGTATGTTAAGGTGGTGGTCAGAATTGTGAAATTGCTCAGGTGGTCTTTTTAATTTGATTTTAATATTTTTATGTTTTAACGTAAATAAACATGCTGTCTTGAATTAGTATATCTGTTAGATGAGCTTGCAACAACTACATTCCACATTCTGTGCTTCTACAACATAGTCTCTCATTAAAAAGACTCAGACTCCTTACCTAAGGTTTCATCCAGTGCTCCTCGACCTTTTTATCACTGCGGACTGGTCAACGTTTGATAATTTTACCTCGGCCCCCTGAGGGTGGGGCACGTTGATTGTTTATATTTTAGATTGTTTTGATCTAAAAATTTTAATTTAGTTACATTTAAATATGCCTTCAGAATAAAATATAGCTACACCAAGAATGAATAAAAGTGATTTAAGTAGGAATATAAAGTGATTTTCGTGGAAAGTTGTGCAAATCTGAGAGAAAAGCACCACTTTAAATATAATGGCAATAGTTTAATGTTCTTTAGATGGCCCAGCACCATTTGATTTGTGGACCGGTACTGGTCCACAAACCAGGGGTTGCGGATCACTAGTTTCATCAATTAAAGATGAATTGTATAAGCAAAAACTTAATTGCTTATTTTCTCGTGAAAACAGGGGAAACAACAGTATGTAAGTTTTTGCTTTGCAAATCAGTTATTAGCAATGCTGTATATGTACCCTGCTTAAATATGTGTTAGAATGAAACATCCAGAAGTTAGCATATTTTTCAAATAGACATTTATTTATGATTGAGGTTCCCTATTTTGTCTACTATGCTAATTCCTAAAAAAGTGGTTTTTGAGATTCTATAAGGCTTTATTTAAAATATAGAAAGTTTATTTTAATTGAGTTGATTCAAATCCATATGAGATGAGGAGATATGGATTATTTTGATTCTAGGAACTTTGAAATGTTCTTAATTTGCTTTTGATTTAGCATAATATGTGTCTAAAAACCATATTCTCTTAAAATACCCATGAATAATTTTATAATGTTTTTAACTTTTTGCTAATGGCCTTTATTTTTAGAGCCCCCCCCCCCATAGATTTGTGTCTTTAAATAATACTTATTATTTTAAACTCATTTGTTCAATTATATGTAAAATTATATTCAAGAAAAATTTATAGGTTAGATTTATAGGTTCCGAGGGCAATGAGTTAGTTTTACAGAGCTTATGGATATTTCTGTTAAATCAGAGGTATGTTCACAAATGCACATTTTTACAAACTGTCATTTGGAAGCATGGATTGTATTTCCTGATGCTATATAGGAAATGTTTTGATTCCACAATATATCTGGCAGGCAAGGTTTTTAATGGCTCAGGTGGTTCTCCAAGTAGAGGCAGTTTAATTTTTTCAATGGTACAAAACAATCCTCTTGTTTCTCCCTTAAATTTCAGAGCATTGCAATAAGGATACTCTTTATTTATTGTGCTGATGAGAACATGTTGGCTCAACCTATAATCTTCCACTGGGTTGTAACGTAATGAAAGGTGACTGTTATTGTGTAATTGCTCAACACAAAGTCGTGTTTAAGACTGATGTGCTGTTTCTGGTTAGATATCATTCAGCCATTCACAACCTAATGTATAATTTTGCTGAGAGCAAAGCAGATCTGATGTTGCAAAACATGAATACTGTGCTCGCAAATGTGTATCCTCAAGTCTGGCTGCATGTTGCTCTGCTGCGCCCTCAGCATGTGTTTATGTCATTCTTTGTCTGTTTTTCTCCTTTGCTGATGCCCGTTCTTCCTCAGTTTGAAGTGCAATTACACTTGTTGCATTACTTTTGCCTTGCTAGTATGATGACTTAAGTTTGATTTCCTGCAAGGCATTATCTTTATGTAGTGAAGCCAATTGACTGTACATGATAAAAAAAAAGAAGTTAAAACAAAAATATTAAAAAAAGGAAAAATCAGGAACAAAAAGAAAGGGAAAAAATAAAAAATGCTAATTAAATGTTTAACTTTAAACGTACATCAATTGACACAGCTCAATTCCAACGCAATGAGAAGCTGAAGATATCTTCAATTCACAATTCGATTGGCATTAGCAATTGTTATCAACAAATTTAAAGGCCTATATTTAAAATAGATTGGTTTATATCTAGACACAGACTGCTTCTCACATGGACAATTACCATAAAATCTGGCATGTAACACGCACCTATACTTCCAAGCTACAATTTTTAATTTTTAGGTATATTTGCCATATAATGCGCACCCCATTTTTATGTAGAAACCTGGAATGTACATGCGCAATGCTCTATATTTTGAAGTTTTTTATTTGAGGTATTATTCCAAGTTTTTGAAAAAAAAATAGAATACTTCTAGTAGTACAACCCTTTAAGTTCATAAGGAATGCAGTTTCTTTTAAATAAGCAATATTTCAATTAATGCCGTAGTCTGATTTCTTTAATGCTCATCTCTTTTTTTAAAATTTTATTTTTAAAGCTATCATTTTTATACATGGCGTATAACACGCACCCGTGAATTTCAATCTTATTTTTGTGTTAAAAGTGCACGTTATATGTCGGATTTTACGATATTTGTTTTCTGGGTACTTAAATATCAGCATCACCCCAGCCAAATAGCCGCCATTCGAATCAAATCATTTTCCATCCAAATGTAATTTTTTTTTCATAAAAAAAAGTTAGAATATTTTTGTTTAGATATTAAGGTGTGATACCGTGGCACCAATTTTGTTAAGGTGATGCTAATACATAAGTACTGTTGTGTGTTTCAGAGCAGCAGTCATCGATTAGTGATCTTTGTGAAATTTTGGATGGTCTGCATAAAATTGTGACATTATTGGCACTTTTATGAAGTTTAAAAAAGATGAGCAAAAAAACAACATATTATGGAACATAGATATTATACTTTACTAAAAACTTTTAGTTGCCACTTTGACAAATTTCAGATGTACCATCACCTATGGTAATCATAGTAAATTCGTGGCAAAACACATCAGTCTGTTGATCGTCGATTTGTTAATGCTTTTCATGAAGTTTATTTTCTAGGGTATGAAAACATAAATAAAGATTTAAATATATCTGTAGTGGTCTGCCATATAGTGGTCAATCCTATTAGAGGTTCACAAAAAATTATTAAGTTATACCTTATGTGGTTCATGAAGTGCTGAAGGTTGGCAACTGCTGTTTTAGAGTAGGCACAAGAGACAATTTTGTATCTGCACAAAGAACGAAGCAACACAAAATGTCTACCCATATAAGTACTGTAAAATTAACCCTTTGACCTCAAAAAGAGCCATTTTAAGTTTATTTTTAAACTTGGCACCTCACCTATGGAGACAATGTAAATAATTTTAGATTCATAACATGGACAAAAAACCATTATAACTTGGAGTATCCTGTTTAAATTACAAATGAAATCTGTTTAGAAAAGTTTTGTTTATGTATATTAACACATTTTTTTATATAAAGAAATCATACCTCAAGAACAAGCAGATAAAGATATTAGAAATGTGCTTATTCTTTTCTTTCTTTTTAACCAAACTGAGCCACACAAATGCATGGCTGAGTACAGCTAGCTATAACAAATTAAAGTGTTAAAAAGCTATAAAAAAATTTAAGTTCAACATTATGATAAAATCAACAAAAATAGTTTCAAACAAAGATACTGTTACAACTATGTCAACCCCAATTTTGTATGTGTTGTACACGATGAATTGGCAACCATGTGCTTCCTTTCATATAATGTTGCCAATACGGTTTTGATAATACATAAATACCAAAATGAACACAAAATATACATTAGAAAATCTTAACTTTCCCAGTTGTATTTTGCAGTAACACCAAATAATATTTTGAAATCACACATAGTAGATCCTTTGCAAGTCTAATGTTATTGCCCCAACTTTTAGAAATTTCAACAACAACTTAGTGGAAAAATTTACAGTCAAGAGCAAAAAAAATATTATTGTGTATAATCAGACACAGAATGGTTTTACCTTATTGAACGCATACTACAGCATTTGGTGATGTCATTTGATTATAGGTAAAAGGTCGTCTAAAAAAAACAACATAAGTACAAAAAAATAAAAATTATATACTAATATAATTTAGGATCACTGGAGAAAGTTAAATTAGGTGGAGGATTTCAATCCATATGCTACTTGTCTGTGGAGAGATTTTGAAATCACACCAAACAGATCTGTAGCATACAAAATTTAAATTAGTATTTTACATATAAAATTTATCCCAAGCTTAAAAATAAATTCAAAAACGAAATACAATACTAACGTTAATTGACTTAAAAAGAACTGAACTATCTTTATCATTGAGAAAGCATAATTTGAAAAAATTATTACAATCTTAAGACCACCTGCTTCCTCGACACATGTTTCAGCCATCTGTCTGTTTTGCTTGTTTGCAGACGCCTATTCCAGTTTGACGTGGAATTACCCCTCACACTGGTTTTGCATGGTCAGTATGATTGTTGGCCTTTGCTCCTTTTATCATGCAGATCTATCTGTGTTAACTGCTAACCATATCTGACGTCATTGCAAATTGTGTTCGTTTTTCATTGGTCCTGACGTCAGAGGCGGTTTAGTATATGTATGTATTTTTCTTTATGGAATCGGGTGAGTTCCAGAGATGTGGAAATATTTTAATAAACTTAAAAATACAACTACTGTGTGCTTCCCTTCAGAGTCAAACCACACTTTATCTGCAAATTTCAAGTAACTGAAATGGTGCAGGTCAGTATGATGACCTAAGTTCGATTTTCTGTGAAGCAATTTTATGTACTGAAGCCAAATGACTGCACTTAAAAAGGTTAAAACAAAAACATAAGAAATTTCAAAACAGCTCTGTGTGGCCCTTGTATCCAAATTCCTTTGGGGGCCCTTTTTCAGATATGAGTACCATGTTAGTGGGACCATAATAACTTGGTGTATTCTGTTAACAAATTACAAATAAAATCTGTTTAAAAAGTTTTGTTTATGTATATTTACACATATTTTTTTATAAAAAAAATCATACCTTAAGTGGAAGAGGGTAAAGATATTAGAAATGCATGTTTTTTCTTTTCTTTCTTTTTAATTAGACTGAGCCACAGGAATGTGTGGCTGAGTTCAGCTAGCTATAACAAACTTAAAGGTTAACAAGCTATAAAAAAAAATTAAAGTTCAACATTTTGATAAGATCAAAACTGTTCCAAGGGTACTATTACAACTATGTCAACCCCGACTTTGTATGTGTTGTACACAGTCAATTGGCAACCATGTGCTTCCTTCTATATAATGTTGCCAGTACGGTTTTGATAATATATAAATATCACAGCAAACACAAAATATACATAAAAAAATCTTAATTATCCCATTTGTATTTCAGAGTAATATCAAATAAAATGTTGAAATCAAACAAAATTGATCCTTTGCGAGTCTAATGTTGCTGCCCCAACTTTTAGAAATTTCAACAACTATTCAGAGGAAAAATTCACAGCCAAGAGCAAAAAAATATTGTGTACAAACAGGCATAGAATGTTTTTCCCTTAGTGAATGCATGTTGTAGCCTTTGGTTATGTCTTTTTGATTTTAGGTAAATGGTCGACTAAAAACAACATACGTACGAAAAAATAAAAATTATATATTAATTTAGTTTTTTTTTAGAATCACTGAAGAAAGATAAAATAGATGGAAGATTTCAATTGGTACAGTACTCCTTTGTGGAGAGATTTTGAAATCACGCCAAACAGATCTATAGCATACAGAATTAAAATTAGTATTTTAAAAATGAAATTTATCCAAAAAATAAATATCCCAAGCTTAAAAGTAATTTGAAAAACGAAATACAATACTAAAGTTAATTGACATAAAAAGAACTGAACTAACTCTATCAATGAAAAAGCATAATTTGAAAAAATAATTACAATCCTACGACCACCTGGTTACTCATCTGTTTTGAGCCATCTGTTTTGCTTGTTCGCTGATGTTTATTCCAATTTGACGTGGAATTACCCCTCTCAATGCTTTTGCATGGTGAGTATGATGACCTAAGTTCGATTTTTTGCAAAGCAATTTTATGTACTGAAACTGATTGACTGCACTTAAAGAGGTTAAAACAAAAACATATGAAATTGAAAAACAGCTCTGAGTGGGCCTTGTATCCAAATTCCTTTGGGGCCTTCCTCTGGATAAAATAGGCGGAAAATTTCAATCGGTACGCTACTCGCGTTTTTGGAGATCACGCAGCCAGTCTTGAGTTATCATCAAAACTGTAACTATTTGTTAGAAAAATAAGTTGAGAGTATAGTATAAGTAGGTCAAATAGAATCTTCATCTTCATTTAATAAAGAGAAATAAATTTAGCTTAAAATTATATAAAGAAACACGTTATAAAATATTAGCAAAATTGTAAACATCGCACGATAATGCTATCCAATTGTTGCCAAACCAACAAAACAAAATTTGAATTGTTAAAAGAATAATTTCAGAAAAACTGATTTATTAGAAAAATAATCCTAATTATGTATCAAAGAATGAAAAATGCATAAATATAACAATCAACCAACATAACTATATTAAAAATATGTATTAATCACGAAAAAACTGCGTGTAAAGTATAAATTTTTGCATTCAGAGAGAATCGTGACATCATATGACATCATAACACCGAAAAATCATTTAAAAATTAAATTTTAAAAATTTAGAGAGAATTACGTAATAATATTTGCATAAGAACCCGTCCGGATTCAAATGCAACGTTATGTCAAAACTTCAGAGGAAATGATCGAGTACTTTCAGAGATTAGTGGCTTTGAACAAACACACATTACATTTTTATTTATATGGATCATTAAAGTATCCTATTGTCATCCAAAACAATTGTTTATATAAATTTCAATTGAACTGAATACTTTAACACGAGAGAGAAAAAACCTTTTCAAGTTTTGACACAAGTCGCCAATGTGGTTGTATTTGTAATTCTTTAAATAATTAGTTTTAATCAATTCATTTTTATTAATTATTATTATATTGTATTGTCATCCAAAATAATCCTGTATATAAAATTTCAGCTCAATTGAGCGCTTTAAAATGTATTTTATTAACGATTGAAAATGAAGAATTTTCTTTGTTTTTCTTACATTTTTTCAACTGATAATTAAATAAAGCAAATGTTTTTTGTATCATTTTGTTTGCAATTTCATATAGATTTTAGATCAGTTTACGAATATTAAATATGTTTACAAACTCGGAAGTTATTCATCAAAAACCGCGACTAAAGAAACACAAGTAGTCTGTAGGATTGAGATGAATTACAATTAACCAATATTGAATAAAATCTTGTGTTGGCGAATCAACTTTCCTGGATTTTTCACGGAAATTTAATGCAATGTTTTGTTTCCCGGCAAATCGTTTGGGTCATTAGCTCCAAATACAGTTTAAATTCTAAATAATATAAAAAAAAATTTTAAGTCAATTCCTACAAAGAAAATTTTTATTTTAGCAACTTTTTATTTAATAGTTACAATTAATATAAATATATACATACATATGACAGAATCATAACATTAAGTGGTAATTAATTTTTTTAATTATCATTAAAGTATCGTATTGTCCTTTTAATTTCAGTCCAACTGAATGCTTTAACACATGAGAAAAAAACCTTTTCAAGTTTTGACACAAGTCGCCAAAATGGTCGCTAAGTCGCCAACGTGGCTGTATTTGTAATTCTTTAAATAATTAGTTTTAATCAATTAATTTTTATTAATTATAATTAAATTATTGTATTGTCATCCAGAATGATCCTGTATATAAAATTTCAGCTCAATTCAGCACTTTAAAATGTATTTTATTGACGATTGAAAATTCCACCTAGATAAATAAATAAATATACAAATATATGAATAAATAAATATATAGACAGTGTGAGCTAATAGTAGGAATTGAAAAACAGTTTTAAATGAAAATTTTAATTTGGTTTTAAAATTTTCAAACAATGCAGCAAATGTAATTTTTTTTTACTTTTATTTTCAGCTTGATAAAGAATCCTGTTGCTTCTAAAAGACATTACAGACTATATGTTGTTCACAAATTGCCTCAACTTAGGTTACTGGATTTTCGCAAGATTCGTATGAAGGTAAGTAAATTTTTTTTTCTTTTATAAAAATCCAAAAAATTAGGTAAATATCAAGTGTATGTGAAAAATGTTTTGTTATAAGTAAAAAAAATTATGGATTAAAAAAAAATAATATGAAGTTGTAAATACAATTACCTTTTTAATCTTATAAAATAAAAATGTTTGTTTATAAACTGTCAAAAAATTTTAATGCTATGATAGTGTTGACATCAAAATGTGTCATTGCCTGTACATGATAGTTGTGTTGTACTAGAATTTGTTTATCCTAACTCCTTTCGAGTGTAAGATTTATGTTATGATACATTTTTAACCTTGTAAAAAGTTTAATGCTCATCAGATACTCATAAATAAATTATGTAGTATAATAGCATTTTAAATAAATTCTTTTAAAATATATTCATAAAATGCGTTATGCAAATTAACAAAATTTGCATATTAAGTCAAATTTTATAAAAAATTTGCGAAGAAGCAGATTTTAAATATAACCACCAATGTTTGGATAATAAAATGAGGTGATAAATCAACTGGAGACTAAGGGCAAAGCAATCTTGTGAGCAAATTTCTATACTTAAGTGTTTTATCAAGTATCGTGTACAACTTATGGAAATAATTTAATGTGACCCAATCCATAGAGAAGATCAGGGTAAAGTCTTCTTAAGCACTTGAAGAATAAATCTTATCCCTTCTTCAGCATCACACCAATAACTTGACAACTGATCTAATAAGAACTTGAACACGGCAAATGAAAAATCCATCGTTTGCTTTTCACCTTTGCAGCTTTTCAAATATAAGTCGCTCGGAGTCCCTTGCATTGAAATCTGTGCCTATGCCTTAAGTCCTCCAATACCATGTACTTTTGTGGCTGTAAAAAATCAGGTTTTAAAGGTTACTGTTTCTATAAAGCTACATGAAAGGTATTCTATTTACAAGACTTGCTGTTTGTATCTCACTCATTTCTATTCAAAACAATCTGTTCAGCAGGGTGCAGCAAATATTGACATTTTGTAGGAATCAGTGGGAGATATTCTATTTAAATTTTCATCTGGGAGGAACAAGGTACTCTCTTAGTGTCCTCCAACGTAGGGCTCATCTGGTCAATAAATTTATGGAAAGGGAGGTTATTTGCTGAATAAAGGGAGATTAGCCAGCCAAATCTCATATTGCAACTCGCTTTTCCTCTCAGAATCATCCAGGTACTAAAAATGTTTTGCTTGAGTTGTAGGGATGATTGCCACAAAGACTCGTAAACTGTTTTATTTCCAGCATGAATTAACATTGGAAAAGTTAAGTAACTGTAAATGGCCAAATTTTTTTTAACAACTCTTTTATCTTTTGATGTAAATTGTTATTTATGTATTATTCTTAGTGAAGGTTTTATAAAATATGTATGCATTAAATATATAGTGGTGTTTTTTAGTTGTATCATATTTTAAAAGTTGTGGTAATGTTAAAATGTAGTTATAGATTTGATATTAACTTATGTTCACCAAAAACTAATTTATTTCCGTAGATTTTACGTGCTTTAAAAAAGTAAAGTACTACTTAATTCTAATCAGCAGTATATCTTTATTTGCAGGCATGACTCAAAGATTTTATATTTGTTTACGATTAAATATTCAACCATTTTCAATTATATTTTTACTCTTGTGCATTTTTTTAAAAATTATAAATTCATTTGAATTTGTAGGTATGTACTTAAATATGCCAAATTATAGATCTATTTGTAAATTTGCATTCATATATTATTTAGGAAAAAGAAGAAGCTGCTAAATTGTTTAAAGGCAAAAAAGGGAAACAACTTGAAAAAGAAATTGGCAAAAGAAGCCGAACATTTGTTCCAGGTGGAAATGTTCCTAGTACATCTGCAGAGAAACCTAGTGGACCTACAATTGCTGATGTTGAAGCTATTAGAGTATGTGAAATATTCAATTCTAATGAACCATTTGATTTTTTCTATTTAATAATTGATTAATTGTTTTAGAAATTTCTGTTATGTTTAACCTCTTTAGACCTGACATATTTTAAATGAGGGAAAAAAAATTGGGATGGTTTGATTTTTCTAATAGTATAGTACGAAGTAAAAATTTAAATTTTTATAAGTAGTTTTGTTATATTCAGAGATACACATGTGTGCACCTCGGGTCTCAAATGGAACGATAAAAAAATCTATTTTTTCCCCCACTTACATTTATTTTAGTAAAGCTTCTTTAAAAAGGGAAAAAGTGCATAATAATTAAGTTTTCAAATGAAATTTTTCAAAACAATTATTCCTTTTGTAAGCTAACATACATTTTTTAGTACCTAAAACACAAATTCTAGATTTGTAACCTTCATATCAACATTTTGATGCACATTTGTCTGTCATAAATCTTGGGAAATGTCCAAATTTATCATATTGAACACTAAAAAAGTTTGTGGTTCAGCCTTTACTACATAGATGTTTATTGTAATATCTGGTGTTACCTCTGTGGTATCATTTATACCCTCTTCATCTTCATTTTCAACAGATACATCAACCTCTTCTAGCAAAACTATATCTTCAAAATTCCCATCACTCGAATCATCGAAAATACATTCACTTTGATTCATAATTTCCTCTATTTCTTTCCAAGTTAAATGTTCTAACTCAGTATATTACAATAATTATAATAAGTTTCTTAAAATATATGTTTATAAGTAAACCAAATGTCAAATAAATTTCGAATTAGTACCAAATATGACCAGATAAGAACAAATTTCTATGTAAATTTTATGAGTGGCAAAATTTTTTAAAAATGTTGCCTAGAATATGAACAGTATATATATACATATATTTTTGAAGTTAAGTGTGTAACTATAAATCTGCAAAAGTAGCATATCATCATAATAAGAAAATAACATTACATGTAAAATTTCAGTTTGAATATCATTTGCATCTGGAACCGAATAACAACCAGAGGTACACAAATGTTCACCTCAAAAATTACTTCTAATTAGAATACTACAACTGTTAAAAGTGTGATTATTATATGACCTATTAATTCTTAAAAATCATCTAGATCAAATAAAAAAATACAAAGCTGAAAAATTATAGTTAAATGTTAAAAAAATAATTTACTTTTTCTGCTTTTTATCGATTTGGCCATTGCTATTTTGTGTTTGAAAATCTTCTTGAAAAAATTACAAGTGTAACCATCTAGTGGTCAAACTAGAAAGTATGATCATGCACAAAAGATAAGCTTCAGTCACAATTGATTGCTTTCACTGTTAATAAGATACAAAGTTAAAACCACATGTACAGAAATGTGTACCATGAGTCTGAAAAGGTTAATATATTTATAATCTCTTGATTCATTAAATATTTTTACATTTAAGTTTAGACTGGATCTCAAATTATGAATTATTTGTACCCTTCATGATTGAAATATGCATGCCATTTTTTTTTCCCCATACTAAATGGTGCAATGATGTAGAATTAAAGAAGAGGTATTGGCCAACTTTTATGCTTTTACCCCTGGATTGTTCATTTTTACACATTTTTTAAAATTTCAATTGTTGGCAACTATTTTTTTCTGTACAGTTCTTATTTATTATTTAATGATCATAATGCCCAGAAAATAAGTGAACAAAAACCATAGAACTCTTTGCCATAAATTTTTTTTAAAAATCATGAAGTTATTTGTCCTTTTGCATACTGTATTTTGTTAGCTATTGGTTCTTAATTTGTAGGCATGATTTCATTATGCAAAGCAGTTATATATTTTTTTTCTTCCTCTGTAGCTACTCTCTAGAACTCAACTGAGCTTGTGCTCAGGATGTGTTTGCATTTCCTATGCTTCATATTGCCAAATGATTTATTTTCGTCAGTTGTTACCGCAATGTCTTACAAAGCAAAATAGTATATTCTCAAACATATGAAGAACATTATAAAAATGAATTCTAGCATTACTTTATCACTAAAGAGGAGATATGCATTATGTAACACATGTTGTACTGATATGTGCATTTCTCTAGGTGGTCTACACAGTTGCCTATCATATTGTTTGTTACAAATGATAAAACAAGTGGCGGATGCTCAAAATTGGATAATTTTTCCCCCAAAGGCAATATCCATTCAAAAGTAATCAGAGTTGAAGTACTGTTTAGATCTTTTCTTGTAGAACATAATGCTCCATTTTAGAGCTAGCAATCATACTAGTTCTCTTGTTTTGGAAAATGTGTCTAAAGTCTGTCATTGGCAAATCCGACATATAACGCACACTTTTAACACAAAAATAAGATGGAAATTTAAGGGTGCATGTTATACGCCGGGTATAAAAACAATAGTTTTAAAAATAACAAAATAGATAAACATAAAAAAAATTACTTCTATATGTATCAAAATACTATTTATTTAAAAGAAATGACTTGTCTTATGAACTAAAAGAGATTTAGTTCTAGAAGTATACTACTTTTTAAAAAGTTTGGAAAAATACCTCCAATATAAATGACTACAAAACATAAGAGTAATGTATACTAATATTTCAGATTTCTTCATAAAAAAAGGGGGTGCATGTTATACGGTGAATATACCTAAAATTTAAAAAATGCAGCTTGAAAGTATGGGTGCATGTTATACGCCAGATTTTACGGTAGTACAAATGTAGCAAGGACTAAAACATCTGTTATGATTAGAATTTTAGCTTTTAATCAGAAAGAGTATATGATGAAATGCAAGTAATAAGGTCCTTCTTATGCAGCATCTGATGTTAGTTATGAAACAACTACAAATTATATGTCATTGTGGACACTTGCTTTGTTTCTGCAAAATGTTTAGTTCAAAGTGGCTTTTTTTGCAATTCTAAATTTGATTAGAAAAATTTAAAATTATGGAAAACCCTTTTGCTCATTTAATTTCATATATGGCAGGTAATTCGGCTGTATTTGTAAGAGGGAAAAAATAGAATTGTTATTTATTTAAAGAAAAATAAAATAAGAACGAGTTGTGCTTGTGTCATTTAATTAATTTAGCTATATTTTACTATACAAAACTTCCTAAGTTTGCTCTACAAAGAAGCGTAATTGTTTTTTTAATTTCTGCTTATGTAATAATTTTTTAAATATAATTTAAAAGTAATTTAATTATTATTTTTTTAAGCATCTTTATTATAGAGTCATTTTTTAATGTAACTATACATGCCTTCGATGGATAGATGCAATAAAGAATGATTGTTTGATCCTTAAAACTAAGAATGGGAAAAGTTAGGCTGCAAGTAAATGTGGCTGTAAACATCTGGTTCAGAAGGCCTTGTCGCGTCTTGGATGATGATGATATACATGCTTTTAAGCTTACCTTATTGAATGAGTTTTTATGAATCAAATCATTACAAAAGTAGTTTTCTCGAAGTAATTTTATTATTAAAATATTTGTATTACATACTTTGTTTTACAAAATTTAAAATGTCACTTAACGTTATTTCAAGTTTCTTTGAAATGTCAATCACAAATTATTTTACACTTTGTCATTTTCAAAAGTTTTCTGGTATTCTATCGGTTAGTTTGCTGATGGCAATGGTAATCTGATGTATAAATACTGTCTAGTTTAATGTTATCTGTGCCATAGTGGTGGCACAGAGCAATGTTCATATAGAACAGCGATACTCGCCCTGCGGTCCGCGGGCCACATCCAGCCCACCAAGCTTTTTTAAGTGACCCGGTCATGGCCTATTGCTCTGAGAAATTCATTTATTTATGAAAATTTGGTGGGAAATTCTTTGTTAAGAAATCAAATATATCAATTTTGCTTTTTACTGTCGATGTTGTATGGGTGCAAATTGGTATTTTTTTCTGATTGGTGATAATTGACAACAATGGAGTTGCAACCATTTTATGGGTGGACCTAATTTGTAATTATTTTTCATATCTTGCAAGTGAAAAATATTCGAAGAAAATAGGTTGTTTCAAGATGATTGGGAAGTTGACTAATTTGTCAACAAGCATGTTGTGAAACAATTTGTGAAAAACAAGCATGGATCAGTAATTGTTTGATTTATCACGAAAATGAATTTAAAAAATACCAATAAACAGGGATCGTTCAATGGCCCTTTTCCTCGAGCATCTCTTTCAAGAGGTGATAAAGAGGATTTCATGAATGATCTTTACAGTAGCAAAAAAGTAATTTGTCAGTGGTAATGTCACAGCGATAACAAAGGCACGCTATGAAATTTGTTATATTATTGGTAATCATATGAAACCGTTTATTGATACAGAAATTGTGAAGGAGTGATTCTTAAATGCTTCCGATTTATCGTAGAAAAATTCAGTGACAAAAATAAAGAATATAAAAAATAGTAATTAAAAAAATCAAAATAGGAGTTATAATATTTTGATCAATTTTCCACATTTTCAATCTTGGTCTTAAAGCATTTCTCCCCCCTCCCCATTAATCTTCATGTTGCGGCCCGGGTGAAATAGCCATCATATGTATGCGGCCCGCATGAAATAGCTAACATATGTATGCAGCCCGGCAGAAAAAAGGTTGAGTACCCCTGATATAGAAAGAGTGTAAGAAATAAGTTTAGGTTAGATTTTTGTTGTGAAACACATTAAATGTCATAGAGAATCAAGGCATTGTCTGTTTTTGCTGGAAAAAAAGTTTGCTGTAAGAATATACAAGAACTAAATCTAAGTTGGCATGTAAGCTTACATGTTTATTTATCAAATTACTAATAAAGGATTATCAAAGAAAAGTAAATTTGTGAAATTTATTTTTTAAAATGAATTTGTGTGTTATTTCCAAATTAGTACTTAAACATCCATTAATATACAGGTTTTTGTTTTATGTATAATGTATACAATATTCCCACATATTGATTTTATCTCTTTTATTTATTCTTATGCATCATATTTTTACAGTTTCCCCCCTTACTTCAGCTGTAAAATGTAATGTCATTTATGAATTAGTTGTACCATTTTTTTGTATTTCTTGTTCAATTGTGTTTTTGTATTAGTATATAGCCTTTTTTTACAATCTATGTTAGATAATTTTCTGAAATGTCTTATAGGATGCAATTAAGAATGCTACCACATTAGAAGAAGTGGAACGATTAAAACAAATGTTGAAAACTGGACAAATTCCAAGGAAAGATGGTGCACCTTCACAAAGTAAAGGTAAGTTTCTTGAAGGTACATCAGATTGTTAGTAATTTAATAATGTTATTAAAATATCTTTT
>BMAV01016532.1:402800-413231 GCA_019973955.1 Trichonephila inaurata madagascariensis
ATTGTAGGTAATTTAAACTTTATTAAAATTTTCTACCTGGACTAACAGAAATGTAACTTAAATACTAGATACCGGAATAAGTTTACTTATATTAGTTCATAACACTTCAAATTTTAGAAGCCCATCAGGGGTTAACTTTCTTTAGGTTTATACAGGATTTATAATTCTGGTGTGAAAGAGTGATCTTTCTTCACTCTTGGATTTATTTTTTTAAGTTAACAGAAATGACACATCCTAAGGTTATCCTAACAATTTTTACAACCCACCTTTTTGTGGAACAATTCTAGTTTTCTTTCTACCTTCACTTTTCATTTAGATTATTGGTCTCAAAAGTGGATTAAACACATACCTCAGAGTGATATGAAAGTAGACTCATAATCAGTTGAGTTGTGTGTGAGTAATCATGTATCACATGAATGTGAGGTTATGTCATTAATCTCTGTGTCTAGAGTAATCATGAGTACTTCAGCCTTAAAGTACATGAAAACAGAAGCTAAGTCATTATAGTAGGGTAGGAAGATAACTGCATGTTCTAGAAGAAACTACTCAACACTTAGCTTGGATTGAATTCTATATTGTTTAAAGTAACTAACATTTTTAAATAACTGTAATTTGCTTTTTTTTGCTTGATATTAGTTCTTTCTTTCATTTATTATTTAAAAGAATTTTTGTTATGTGTGAAAATTTTTAAAAATTAAATATTAAAAGTTTATAAAGTAAGATTCTTTATTTTTTTCCTTTTGCAGATTGTGGTCCTAAATATGTTAATGAGCCATAACATTGAAGACTTCCATAGTCATTTTTGCTTTTTGCATTTTATATGTATGCTCTTCAATCACTGTAAATACCAGTTCATTATTAAAGTTTGTAACTTTTTCTTTAATGTTACAGTTTTGCTTTCAAACTTTTTCTGTGTGTTTTCAGCTTGTTTTTGTATTATATGTTTGAGTTTTGCTGAATTGATAATTATTCAGTTGGATAGGGATCTAAAATAAATTATGTATAAGTAATCACTATAGTAATCTATAGCAATTAAAAATAAATTGTCTAGGATACAAATTTGAAAACATTGGAATTTTAATGCTCTTCAATTAATATAATTAATTTTTTATGTTCTGAAATTTGAAATCTGGCATTAATAAAACTCTTACAAAAGACATTTGTGCTTATAAACTATGATAGATTTCCGTATGTTATTTTGATTGTGTAGTATTTGACAATTATCTGAATATGATCTTTAAAATCTTGACTTCTAATAGGTAATGTTTTTTTTTTTTTTTTTCATTTAAAATTGAATTATCCTTTTCTTTTTTTTTATGGGAAACAAAAAATTAAACCAAATTAACCTGATTAAATTCTGACCCTTTTAAAATGTTTTCAAGAATCCTGCAGAAACATACATTATATTTTAATAATATTGAGGAATTTAATTTAGTATATAAATGTTGCTCATGAGTTTCACATATTCATGTTTCTAATTAAAAAAAAAATTTTTTTTTCTTTTTAGAAAAATTTAATGTTCTAATTTTTTTGTGAATTAATGAATTTAAATCTATTATCTTTAGAATTTCATCATGCAATATAAATTTGAAATAAGAGTGTTACACCTCCTGCATATGTATTATCTAATCATCCTAAGCATCTGTTATCAATTAACTTTTTTGAAAAAAACCAGAAACTTACAAAAAAAAAAGGGTAAAATAGTTTGCATAAAATGGAATTTGTCTCTTAAGTGCTTGTTAGCTAAGTAGTCCAGAAAAGAAAGAAACAAACAAAGATTCTTTGTGCTAATATGAGATAAATTAAACAAACCAAAAGTTCAGTCAGAAACTTTCTTTTGCTTTATCTAGCAAAGTCAACAACCTGTGGCATATGTGCTTTGGCACACTCTACACACAATTCTCAGTGTCACTCAACACTACACTATAAATTCGTCAATTTTTGAGTGAATGGAAGTTAATAATTTTGGAATAAAGCTTATTCAACTAACATGTTTGGAATTATGGAAAACTAAATTTATGGCATTGCAGAAAAAAATCTGATAACTCAAACAATAAAACGATAGCTATTTTAAAATGTTGGATATCATTGCTGGATATCATTTAACTGTTTTGAGAAAATTCTTGCACTTTACTTTCCACTTTTGGTTATACTCACTAGTGTACATAAGGGAAGTTAGAGGATTCAAACCACCATAGATCAACAGATTCTTAATTTTTTATTTTCATCATCAGGATTGGCATAATAGCCCTTTGTGGGCCTGAGCTTTCCTCAGAAGTTTTTCCTATTCTGTCCTTCTCCCAGCAATTGATCTCCTTTAAACGCTTCCTGCTCTAGTTCCATAAAAGCTCACGTCATTGGATTTTGGAAAAGGGTGATTTTTACAGGGTGGGGTTGTTAGCCCCATGCTCAACCCCCAACCTGGAGGACCAAGTCTCCATACTTATAACCCCCCTGGAGACAGGGTAGCCCGGCTGTACCCCCGGACACTAGGTGCCTATTTTTGTCGCCTTTTATACACACTTAATTTTTACCACAGTGATTACCTCTTGGCACTTTCCTCTACATGTTCTAGAATGCAACCCCTTCATTAGAAAAATATATGTAAGCTACCGGTTCTACATATCTATGTTGACAAGTCTTTTCTCATGCGAGAAATGTTTTGAATCTGCAAAGAAGTTTAACAGCTGAACATTTAGAATCGTGTTGAATTGAAAGTCACAAATTAGACAGTATTAAGATATGAAGTGTAAAGCAGTGTTGGGACAAGGTTCACTTTAAAATACTTTTTATTTAACTGTATTGAAGGAATACTTTTATTTTATGTTTATTTTTTGTGTTAATAAATGTCTTTGAATGATGCAAAATTGATATATAAAACTGTATTCTTGACCTCTAATCCCTAACTCTGCAAGAATCGAATTGTTTCAAATATTTCCTTTTTGTACTGTCCTAAATCATATTGGTAGATTGGTTTGGTCCACTGCAGCAACAAGGTTGCCAACCCCTGGTGTAAAGAATTTTTCGATAAAAAAGGAAAATGTTGTCAAATGTCTTTTCTGGTAATTAAAATATTTTAACAATCGGTGTATTAAATATTTTCCAAAAATGATATCTAATACAGTATATTAAGTGCTGTTGATATTTTTATTCAAACTTTTCAAATTAAAATTTTTAAAAATTTGTTTGTAACCAAGAAAAATTACATTTTATTTTGAAAGTGCATTTTAATTTTTATCAAAAATCGTTGATGTGAAATTTAAATAATAAAACTGGTTTCTCTGTTACCCTAAATAATGATTTAAGAAAACTTATGTCACTTTATAAAATGATCTTTTTGCAGTGCCATTTAAGTATCCAGTTTTGTGAACTTGATAAGGCGGGGATAGGTACTAATGCATCAACACCAGATTGAATTCTATCAATTATACTTAATGCATAATTTCATTTTGTGAAAAATTTCATAGAACAAGACTTGATAAATGTTGAAGTTGAACAAGATTGGTTTTATCTTTTATTATTTCAAAGAAATATATAAACTTACATTTCTTTCTACAACAGGCATTAGAATACAGTCTTTTAAAAGCAACGTTTAATAAGATTTCTCTTGAAGTTCATTTTAAAAACAAGATTATTTTTGATAGTTTTTGTTTGAGTAATTAGTTTAAAAATTGTTTAGACAATATATGTTTAATGTATTGTCTGATATAAATGTAAAACTTATAAAATTTGTGTAATATTGCCATAAATCAAAATATTTTTTTATGTCAATGGTTAAGTATGCAACTCCCCACCCCCTTCTTGATCAATTGGGAAATAACTTTGTCAGTCTAAATTTGTCAAAAACCCTTCTGATTCATAATTAGAATTTTTTGAGACAGCAGCTCTTACAAATACAATTGCCCCAGCCCCATTTATGTATCAATTTGATATCATGGACCCCAAAATTTTGAACATCTCTCCCTTACTCCTAGCTCATATCTGAGTGACTTAGATTACTCAATAATCCTGAGACTGCTTCTGTTATTTATGCAGACTTTAGCACTTTTTTTTCCTTTAAAAAAACAGTAAACATCTAATTATATAAAAAATATTAAGAAACACTAATTTAATATAAATAAATAGTACATTCACTTCACTAAATAATTCATTTACTTAATTTAGAACAGCAATTATGTCTGCTAAATAAGATAAACTTCACAATCATATTTCATCATATAACTATAGTTTGCATTGTTATGACTTGATTCATTTCAAATTAATTTGAATTCCAAATGTAAAAGCAGGGATCTATATTTTCTGCATCATTCTGCTCATAATAAACTAAATAATCTGGAATTTAATTATCTTGCTTTTATAAAATTTATCATTTTCACAGCATCATTTAAAATGTTTTTTAACGCATTCTTTATTTTATTACCATGATACACTATTCCAAATTAGATGTTATGATTAAATTTCGTTTTTTTCTTCCTATATTCCTTTGTATGCTTATTAGAATTGAAAATGGGAAATTAACTCTCATGTGCAACAACATATGATTCCAAAAAAATATTAGCTGCTTTATCATTGACTTGGGGGATCTAAGTCTCAGTTTTCAATTCCTCGGTGTCCCATAAAATTAATTTTCGCAGAAAGGCCTTTTAAACCCAGCTGATTTGAGTGCTTGTCCAGTAGTTTCAGGCAAAATTATTGATTGTATTTTATAGAAATTTTTACAGAGCTGCAAACGTAGATTCTTCACATTTCATATTTTCTTTTTTCGAATTAGCTTTATCGGATGGACAATTTTATACCCTTGTTATAAATTCTATTTTCCTTTCACAAAGACGCTTTATAAACAAACAGTAAATAGTCCAGCTGGATAAAATTACTAATTTAGTAGGTATTATCCCACTTTTATAATAAAAAATCGATTTGCATTTGTTAGTTTCCTTTATTAAACAGAATATTTTTGCTACTTAACCAAACAAAATTCCCTCAAACAATACTTTAATAAACATCAACTGAACACAACAAAGTTACTAAACATATTAATATTGAAGAAATTTGTTTAAAAGCATGAGAGTCAAAATTCAAAAATTAGTTGTTGGATTACCTTTATTGTGGCATTCTTTTCCATTCTGTATTGTGTCTCAAAAGTGTTCGTACACTTGCAATTTTCTAAAAGAAATTAATGTTTTCAACTAATAAAAATTAAAATATCAGAATTGTAACTTTTAAAATAATATCTCCAACTTGCTCTTATTGGAATGATATTATCAATTTTCAAAACATGGTATAACTTATTATTTTGAAAAATTAATAATCAAAAACCACTAAAAAATTATGCCACGAAATTCTTTGTACACTTAAAAAAAATCTGAACATTGTTTTAACTATTGTATTTTTCTTAATTTAGTACTTAGTAGGATATCTTTTAGCACTCACAACAACTTTCAAACGTTTTGATATAGATTTCATCCTTTTTTTGGATTTTCGACATTGATGTTCCTCCATTCTTCTGTAATTATTGTTTTTAGTTCACATTTTGTTTTATAAGTCAGATCTTCCTAGTCTTTCAAATTCTCACCAAAAATGCTCTACTGGGTTTAAATAAAGTGATTGAAGAGGTGTTTTCAGAATGTGGGGATAGTAATAGAGACATCAGAGGCATACCCTGAGAGTTGTACGATGGGATCATTATCTCATTAAAAAATGGAATTCATCTCCAATACTCAAAGTTTTGGTGGATAATTTCGGAATTGTTCTTCAGAATATTTAAATAGATCTCAGGATTCACAATACCATAAAAAAAACCTTTTTTTGAAGGCAATATACCCCACCACCACACACATACAAGAAGACCTTCACCACCGTGTTTTATTGTCCCATCTAAATTCTTGGGATTAAGTCCCTCGTTTTTTCTTCTGCAAACTATTATACTCCTGTCTAAATCAAAAATGTTGAATTTTCTGAAACTCAGTCCTGATATATTAATTTTTATTAGTTGAAAATATTAAGTTTTTTAGAAAATTGCAAGTGTACGAATGCTTATGAGAGCCACTGTATATATTTTTATTTTTAACGAACTTTAAAAATAAAAAATGGGTTTTACCATCTAGATTTTAATGTGATTTATATAGAGGAAAATGTTGTGAGTGTAATTTTTTCTCTTTAAGTAAAATTCTGGTAATTCAGCAGTAGGGTTTTTCTTATAAATTTCTTGAATTATGCGATCAATTCTAGGAGCCACCATATGAGAATAGTTACGGTTAATATCTTTATTAGGGATTTAGAGCAACAAAGGCTATTATCCCATACAAAACCATCAAGTACAATAGGTTAGTTAATGTCAAAATATTTCATCTTCTGAATAAAAAACCTGAATGTTGATCTGTTTGATATAGCTTTCTCCAGTAATTCTTTAAAGGTGATATTGCAACGAGGATCAATCTTGAGAAAAACTTTAAGGTGATTTCGAGGGTGAGTATATCTATCGCACACATCTTAATAAAATATGCTCCAAGTCATTTAAACGATTACAAGAGCTACACATTGCATTGTCCGTTAAATTAAATTTTTGAAGAAGTCCTGGGATAATGATCATTTTGCTGAAGATTCGAGTGCATAGAATTTCTTCTCTTCTATTATTTGTCCATTTAGAGATGATGCCAATGTTTATAATATTGCCCAAATTTTCAAAATATTTGCTTGAATAAAAATTGTTTTCTTTTTTAAATCTTTCTTGATATATTTTTTTTACTTATGTCTTCTGAAGCAATCCAGTATATATAAACGTCAGACTCCGGGACAGATCTTGCGAGATAATTCGCCTGCTCATTCCATAGTATATTAGAGTGTCCTGGAGTCCAAAGTAATATTAGTTTATTGGTATAATATGACTGTATGTAAATTTTGTTAGCTAGTCTGTGAATCGCACTATGTGATTTAATAGAATAATTTTGAAGAGCATGGAGCACAGAGAGACTATCAGATAAGATTAGCAGATTTTTGTTTGGAACAGTCAGATCATCTAAAGCTTGGCAAATAGCCAAAGCTTCAGCCGTAAAAATAGAGTTATTGTGATTTATTCTGTAAGCAAATGAGAGATTTTCTGTGATACCAGCTTTGGATGTTATTTGATCATTTTTCAATGCATCGGTGGCTATTATATGGAAGTTCTGAAAATCATGCTCAACTGTTTCTTCAAATAAACCCCTTATAGCTTGAATTGGTAACTTTTTCTCCTGAAATTTGAAGTTATTGGTATATATTTTACATGGGAGAAATGAAAAGGATGATATTCTGGGGATTGTAATGATTTGATTACTATTAGCATTTAATGAGTGTAGTATGCTGACAATATTTTTATCCTCCTTTATAATTTTTAAATTCAGATCATCAGGATTATTGCTATATAATGGAGAAAAAGTTGACTTGGAAGATTGGAGACTTGAGAAAGAAAAAATTCATTTGCCAGTCTTCTAATTTTGTCCGAGAGAATTTCTTGTCCAGCCAGTTTCATTAATACAATATTTAGTGTCCATTGTGGGAATTCTGAGAGCTTTGGTTTGTATTACATTAAAAGGCTTCAACTAATTGTCAGACCATTTATTTATTATATGACATGTGTAAAAGAAAGTGCTACAGATGCTATTATTAATTGGATAAGATTTTCAGCTCTGAGACCATAATGCTTATAAGCCATACCTTTTAAGAGCATTGAGTTTTTTCAGTGCTTTGTTTTTCATTTGATGTGTGATATTGGTATTTTGATTCCGTTTCGAAAAATATACTCCTAAATATTTAATAGATGATTGCCATGGTAGAGTGGTCCCAGATAGTAATATATTAGGAAATGAGTGAATCCTTTTGTTCGAGAGTTCAGCTATTGTACTTTTGTCTGGGCTTAAACTCAATTTCCAATACTTACACCATTGACTTATTCTTTCTAAGGTATTTTGTAATTTAAAACAAATGATATTGAGCGATTGATGTGATGAATAGATAAAAATGTCGTCAGCATATATGGAACACTCGACTCCAGTCTCCAATGTTTCAAAAAAGTCATACATATAGTTAGTGTATAGTAATGGAGACAATACACTACCTTGGGGAGTCCCTTAAGCAGTGTTTTTTCAGATGAAAGACATCCCCTCCATCGAATTTGCAGAGATCTGTAAGATAAAAATTCATGCATCCAAAGCGCTATTTTCCCAGTTGTACCAATTTGTAATTGAGACCGTCAATATATACGGAGTCATAAGCACTCTTTATATCTAAGCTGATCCCCACGAAATATTTTTTTTCCCATCTTTGCGTCTGTAATTGCTTTGTAGATTATAGAAGTTGCTGTTTTGTTATCTTTAAAAGGAACAAATCCATAATGTTGATGTAGTTTTTGTTCTGTTATCAGGAAGTAGGCAATTCGATTGGCTAAAATTCTTTCAAATGTCTTAGAAAAAACTGAGGTTAAAGCGATAGGTCTATATGAGGAGATTTTAGTTTTATCTTTTCATGGTTTGGGAATTGGAAGAATTATAGCATGCTTCCATTCCTTTGGGACAATTGCCTTATCAAATATCTGTTGAAAGAAGTTTAAGATTATCGTTCGTTCACTATGATTAAATAGTTCCAAGAATTTAGCCGGGATCTGATCTGCACCTGGGGTTGTGTTCTTAGCAGATTTTATTGCTCTATTCAATTCAGATATATGAAAGGGTTTGTTGATTAAACTATTATCTTGGGCAAAAAAGTCCAAAGGGAGTGGCTCATGGATAATATTATTGGATGCGACGTTTTCTGCAAAGAGTGTTGCTTGAATCTGTGGGTGATATATTATTCTGTTATGTATTTGAAGGAAATTCAGTGTTGATTCAGGATTATTCCTCATTGCGATTTTCTTGATGTTATAGAATATTCTTGGGTTAGGAACATTATTGCATACTGTATCCCAGTATTTCTTTTTGGATTTTTTGATATAAAATCGGAACCGGCTGGAATATTGCTTATATCGAATCCACAATTTTGGGGAGATTTCCCGAATGGCTTTTTTTCTAAAGTATTTCTTAAGTTTGTAGAGGTTATGACAAGCATTATTCCACCAGGGAGGGAATATTCCATTAGAGATTTTTATATTTCTAGTATTGTGTGTTTGAAATTATTTTAGCAATATTGTCAGATTATGATTGTAATCGTCTATCTTAAAAACTGTTGATTTTGCTTGTTTTATTACTGAGGGCCAATCCACTTTTTTTATAGTTCGTTTAATCGGGTTATGAAAATTAAAATCTGTGATAACAGGACAATGGTCACTATTGTAGGAGCTGTCTAAAACAAAAGTGTTGCTGTATCCGATGAGACTTTGAAGAGCATAAAGTAAAATCCAGAAGAGCACTAGAGCCAACATTGTTTCTATGCGTTGGAACATCAGTATTTAGAATAATGAAATTAGAATTTGTTAACCAATCCAGAAAGATTTCACTGTATTGAGAAGTATGATTTGTGCCCCACATTGGGTCATGCAAATTAAAATCTCCGAATATAAAAACTGGGTCCACTAAGGAATCAAGAAAAGAATTAAGTTGTGTAATATTAAGTCCTCGAGAAATAAATTTATCAGATGAAAGGAAGTATCATTATTTATAATTTGCAATATTAAAATTTCGTAGTCTGAAGATGGCGTATTGTTAAAGGATATTTGTCTGGCAGAAATATTTGATGGTACTGCTATCAGCAGCCCTCCTCCTGGTCTGTCTTGTCTGAAAATGATTTTACCTTTGATTTTTGCAAATTGTCGTTAGGTTTTAAAAAAGTCTCTTGAAATATCAAAACATCTGATTCTGAAAAGGGAGGAATTTTTAACCAAATAAGTTTGTTTTTTAAACTTCTACAATTCCATTGTAGAAAACGCATAAAAATGATATACTAGGAAAAATAAAATATAAAAAAAAATTTTTTTTTTTTAAATCCTCCGCTAGAGGTTATGAAATATGTTTACAGATATAGATAAATTTTCTATATTTTTAAGAAAGAAAAATGTAACTAAGAATTCGCGAAAAATATCGGCAATTTAAAACTTTAAAATTATCCAATTTCAATATTTTATGTATTATCCATATTGTTAGATGTACTTGGTACGGATATTTCAATTTTCTGTTGCGGTAGACTTATCTTTTTTTTTCCTAATGGGCGATGATGGTTGCTTACTAATTTCTATTATTCATATCAAATGTTTAAACATTGATTCGATCATTATTTGCATCGAGTTCATTATGGCTGTAGTTTGTTTTTCGAGAGCTGCTTGGAAATTTTCTACTATATTTTCTAATTTTTTCTCAAATTCTTGTATATTTGGTCCTGGGGCTGCTGTCTTTACTGCTATAGCGTAATTTGCGGAGTGAGTTTCTTTGAATTTTCGTCGAGCTTCTCCCAAAGTTAAGTGTGGCC
>BMAV01016532.1:427176-489366 GCA_019973955.1 Trichonephila inaurata madagascariensis
TATAAATTAATTATAAGAATACACATTTAATGCAAAATTTGAGCTTGATAATTTTTGATAATTTCGTTTATACTTGATCGTAAAAATGATTATGCCACTCTCATTTCGTCATCTACATTTAAAAGTCTTGAACTTTTTTTTCCTATTTATATTTGTTAATGCTGAAATTCTGAATTCGCACAAACAAGATGTAGAAAATTGTAACACTATTTTTAAAACTTTTTTGGCTATTATGAGATAATCGCTTCTAATTTTTTATTCAGAATGAATTAATTGACTCTTCCAAAAGTTTTTTTTTAAAACTAAATCTTGATTATTACAGAGCGAAATTAGTTCTTCCTCTTTATTCAAAGTTAATTCACATACATTTGGGTTCCAGATTTTATTTTTTTTTTCTCAAAATATGTTTAATAATTAAAAAAAAAAAAAAATTGGCGGCACACTTGAGGAATTTGGTGGCACACAAAAGTGCCACGGCACAGCGGTTGAGAATCACTGGTCTTGATACTACCGAAGATCGTTGTGTGAAATTAAGAATGTTGAATGTGTTAATTCTGTAATTTCTTCTCTCTGATATTCTCCGATTTCCGTTACCCAGAGCTTCTGAAACTTTCAATATTTGCGACCCAGTATTCAACCCTAATTTTCATCGCGTCCCCTTCATACAATAACAATGATTAAATTCAAAAGGCTACAATATGACTTTAATCTCTTAAGTGTGACCGGCGTATATAAACGTCTCACTCAGCCAAAGCGTTAATTGTCCCAGACGTATACCGTAAAATCCGGCGTATAACGCGCACTTTGAACTCAAAAAATGAGATCGAAACATAAGGGTGCGCGTTATACGCCGAGTATAAAAACGATAGGTTTATAAATAACAAAATAGATAAGCATTAAAAAAAAATTTTACTTTTACACATATCGATGTACTGTTTATTTAAAAGAAATTATATACCTTATGAACTAAAAGTGTTTTAGTTCTAGAAATATACTGTTATTTCAAAAGTCTGGCATAATATCTAGAATAAATGATTTCAAAACATAAGAACGTTGTATACTAAAATTTCAGATTTCTTCTTAAAAATCTGGGTGCGCGTTATACGGCGAACATACCTAAAAATTAAAAAATGCAGCTTGAAAGTATGGGTGCGCGTTATACGCCGGATTTTACGGTATATACGTCTTTTCGAAGACCGATCTTTTCTGTCCGCTGCTATCCATAAAATTATGCCGAAGGCTTTGGAATGCAATAAAAGGACCTTGACAGAGTGTTTGCGAAGAATTCACTTATTGCAGAGAGTTTGCTTGTTTATTTCTTTTCATCTCTCCCTTCCCAAATACATCACATATGCGCGTCTACGTGAGAAACGGTGGCATTAGGGAGCGAATCGCGTAACCTTTAATCGACAGTTAAAGAATTAATTATAAATTGTTCAAATTATTAAGATAAGTGTTCATTTTTGTATATAATTTTATGTGTGACAAGCAAATGGAGTCACTCATAATAATTAAACTTGTTCTTAATTTGTAGTATTCCTGAATTAATTATAAAATACATTGTGCAGTACTGATACAATTATAAGTGTATTGTGTAAGTGTAAATGTGTAATTTATTTTTTATTATGTCGGAATGTATTTTTTACTTTTAATAAATTAATAATATTTTTAAATAACCTTTTGTTTTCGACTTTTCAATATGCTTGCGTCCCCCTCGTAACGTTATCTTGCCCCCTTGGGGTCGCGCCCCACAGTTTGAGAAACGCTGCCGTAGCCGAAAGATCAAGGTCATGAGTTCGTGACCGACATTCTTGCAATATATCAGTATGTGATCAAGTCTTGATTTCACTGAAAAATCACTTTGTGAAGTGGTTGACTGATGAACGGTGAATATATTGGGGATCAATGTATACACATAGTGGAAATTGGAAAAGTAAGGTGCTAATTCAGATGTTACGTCTATTTGATCGACTGTGGCTTAAAATGTCGAGATTCGTAGTAATAACCTTGTGTCTTGTATCGTAAACTTTTTTGTCTTATTTAAATTTTTTTCCTTTATTTGGAACCAATTTTTAATTGACTTTTTACGTTATACAGTAGTTGTAGATATTGTTTAGGTAGAAAATTATTTTCCATATTATTATCATCTGCTTTAATTCAATAATTCATGAAACTTTAATTTATTTAATTACGTTATTTATTTTCTGATATATAGTAGTCTGTTGTTAAATTTGTATTGCTTCAGTTGGCATCTTTTGTAATTATTTTAAATATGTTAGTTCGGTGGGAGAAAAAAATTGTAATGTACTATCAATCGACGGTGTTTGAACTTAATATGTATTTAATTAGGTACTTTTTCTTTTCGCCGGCGTAAGCGATAAAGTCACCGAAATTGATACAACCGATAGTAAACTTTTACTACCACACTTTCAAAACAAGTCAGTTTTTTCTTATCAGTGACATCTTTTTCATAATACATCAAAAAGTGATGAAAAACCAATGAGAACGATCATTTTTTTTATGAGTATATTATCGCCAATAAAGCTTGCTTGGAGAGATTTGCGCCGGCGAAACGGAAAGGTACATTTAATTTTTGTATATTTTCGAGATATCACATTCATCTGGAGATCTCTTCGATCATTTGAGTGATTATTAAAATAAAAGCCGTCAATGGAATACACTTTAGCTGCTATTATTCATATCTTCTGTTCAGTGGCGTAACGTACATCCCTGCTACCCCCGCATCGCGGGGGAAGGGCAGGATTCTAGGGGGCCCAAAGCCTGACTGACGCCAAGTACGTACCCTATGTAATATCCGACTTGGGATTTAAAAGATGACTTTGAAAAAGGGGGGGGGGCTAATGCTCTCCATTACGCCACTGCTTCTGTTGTTTCTATTTGCAACATCTATAAGTATTAATGTATTATTGCAACAATCGCCAACTCTATTAATAACTCGCCAAGTTGGCAATCCCGACTTCCTATGCGTCGTACGCGCTGAATTAGCAACCAAGTGCTTCGTTTCATATGTCGCTAATGGGTTGCGATGGTACGCAAGTACCCATTTATACATTCAGTCAATTGAATGTTATGCATTTATTTTTCGAGGAAAAAATAGCTGTTGCATATAAATATAATGTACTGATTAATATGTAATTTATGTGCTTAATTAGAATGCTTCCTTCGTAGTTACAAATTAACAATAGTGTTTGAAAATTGTTACTTTTTACAACAAAAAATGACACCATATACATTGACATGTTTATTTTTTATGAACAAAACAAACAAACAGCATGTACACAGTAGTAATGAAATGAGAACAGAATAAATAGATACAACGCAGTACTTGTGACCTGTCGTGGACCAGAAAAGTAAAAATGGGATAATGCATTGTTTAATTAGCAGAAATACATCAAAGCTCTTCCTTCAACCTATAAACAAAGATATACTGGAAACAGATTATTAGTTATAACGTACGAAACATAAGTTGTCGCTGGAGAATTTTTACTGATGTACCAGACATCAGAATCCTGTTTAAAGTACTGCTTTCAAGAATGGAAGTACTGCGGTAATGAAAAGATGCGAATAGAAAGCCTCATTAGATTATTGAAAAATATCATTCCAAAATAAAAATTTATACTGAAGTTGCAATTTTTTAAAAAAATATTCGATACATTTATATAAAAAATTAGGTTTTTATCTCTTATATATTGAAAATTTTCAAAACTCTTTGTTAACCATTATTTTTTTTTTAAAAAAAAAGAATTTAGTTTTATTATATAATAAGGAACTTAGAAAAAATGCTATGATCTCTCTATATTAAAGTTATACACCTGTACACTACAAATATGTCTAAACCCTTTGGACCGAACTTTGAACGAATACATAATAATAAAAGGGTAAAAAAATATATGCACTATAAATTGTCCATGCCTTGCATGTGTAAATATGTATATATAATATTTCAGCAAAAAGAAAACTTTACAATACTTTTACATAGCCTGTCGAGCAATTTTCAACTTCAACGAGGTATGTATAATTTTCACAGTTCGAAATCATCGAATTCTAATTGTATTTTATCTGGATACTATAATTCTAAAGACATTTTTTAAAAAAAAACACAAAAATTGTTCTTATTATGAACAAGTACATACAATCACTCTACAAAGAGATTATGATCTCAAAAATCAAACGCTTTTTTTTTTTGATTTTTGCATCATAACTTCCCTGGCAGCCTTTGCACTGAATGTATAAAATAGTATTTAAATATATACTATTAAGGCCAAGAAGAGGCGTTCCATTTTACAAAAAGAATAAACATTCGAGCATATAAGGCAACCAATCAACGAAGAGCGGTACCACACATGATCGAATTAATTCCATCAAATTATGCTTGATATTAGAACATGAAGTATATATTCTAAATGGGTGGAATGCCACTATATATATATATATAAAGGTAATTTTGATTTTAAGAAAATATCAAGATATGACTCTGGAAAGAAATTGTCATAATGCAGCTCACAATCAGGAACTGATAGCAGTAAATCCATCCTCTTGGCCGATGCCTGTAACTTTTCTTGAGATATGTTCAGTTTAAATTTCGTATTTACTTGAAGCTTCGAGTGGAATCCGTCCTTTTCAACATTTGAACAGTTTTTTGCACTTCCCTATTTCAGGTGAAAGAGCTCCTGCCTTGAAAACATTCATTTTGGGTCGCATATGTTTGGGAATTAATTTCTCGAGCACTCTGTAAAGCAAAGAAAATCAAAATTAATATTTTTTGGTATAGTTAATAACACAGCTAATGAGGAAATTCTTATTCAACCAGGAGCGTAGATCCTGTCCAATGAAACAATTAATTACACTTCTCTAAGATATTAAACCGATATAAATAATACCTTTTAGAATCAGTTACAAAAACTTAAAACATATTTAGCCTCCGACGTTGGGATAAATTTTTTTAATATAATTTAAAGAAGCATATCAGATGCAATTACGAAATCACTGGGAACAAAATACTTCTGCTTCTTGAACAATGATCTCTTGGATGATTTGCTTGTTACATTTTTGATATAATTCACACGTAGCGTAGTTTGAAATTATTTTTGGTGTGACTTTAAATAATTTCTTAAGGTCTTATCTTTTTTTTAAAGAAAACTTATTAATTTTTTTGTTGAGAATTTCCTTCCTCATCGTTATTCTAATAGTATTTATTACGTGATGACAGAAATTTTAATTTATGAACAGTAGATTTTTGTAACGTTACTCTTGAGAGAAAATAACACATTAACTAAAAATAGAATGAATAAATGGAATTAAATAGTTACAAGAAACTTTCTGAAATTTTATTGCTTGAATTGTAATTAGTGTTTCATTATTGTTCACTTCAAACTTTTGTAGACCCACCGAAATGAGGCTGCTTTGCGACCGCGAGACCTGCGAGATGAGGCAAATTTTTGTAAACGAGGCTGCTGCTCGTTAAATCTCTTGAGGCTCAATGTTCTCCCATTAATGTGGGGTGGTAGTTAGGAGAGGAGGTTGCTAGCTCAGGTGTCGTCCTGGTCACTTGACCATGGTTCAAAATTACGAGGTCCGTGGCCAATAGCTCTCGTGTTGCTTTATATTACGACGTATATAAACACTCTTGTGTATAGACAAAAATATACAATGATTTTAATTTAAAGCCTTTTAAGTAATGTTTGATTGTTTTCAGACAAAATTATTTGCAACCCTATCCGTTCTCAAATTCTGTTTCTAATGGTAACATTAAAGGTGCATTTGAAAAAATTTCAATTGACAAGGATTATTTCATTAAATTTTACGGAAATGTTATTTTCACTAATGAAATAAGAAGTAAAATAGGGAACTTACAGAACAACGGCTCCTTTTCCCTTGACATCGCTAACAGCAGTTCCAAACTCGCAGATGATCCTGTTCATACATTCTTCCTTTTCAACAGCAGTTCTGTACAGGGAATAGTATCTTTCAAGCCTGTCCTTGTAGTCGCTGATCATGGATAAAGGATGGGCATCAGTTGATCTCTTGTTTCTGCTGCCTAAATTGCTGGTGATGGTGGGAACCAACATGGTTAAACCAGCTAGAGCAAGCATGGGCATGATTAGACTACCGAGGCCATATCTTCTGCTTGGGGTACCATAACCCTGAACTCCATAGCCTGAGGCACCGAGGGCTCCTCCTTGACCTCCATACTGTTGACCACCATAACCAGTCAACTGAGCAGCATACTGAGCAAGAGTTGATCCTTGAGGAGCATAGTTAGCAACTGCAGCGCTTCCAGCGGGATAATTTCCAATGGCCCCGGCGCCATATCCATTTCCTCCCATTCCAGTGGCTGCATAGCCAGTAGGGGCTGCTGCATAGCCTCCAAAAGCGTTGGCTCCAGTTAGACCTGCTGCACTAAGTCCACCTGCTCCCAAAGAATAGCCATTTCCAAGTCCGTATTGATTAAGTTGATTTAAGGCGCTGGCGTAAGCGGCATCTTGAGAAGAATATGCTTCGCTGCCCTGTGAAGTATGGTAACTGGTCTGGGAAGAATCTTGGCCTTCATAAGGACTAGCACCATTGGCTGGTGCAGTAGCATAATTGTGGGTGGAAGAGCTTGCGTATGCATTATCTTGTCCTTTTTCTTGTACTGGATAGTAGTAATAATACAAGTTACCTTGGGATTGTTGCTGGGCTTTATAAGCACCGCCTGCATCAGAGGTGTCGAATGCTGCACTGCTATAACTTGTTGAGGATGCAGATGGTGAATATACTGGTTGGCCACCGCTAGCACTACCTGTTGGGTTTGATGGGTCTTCTCTCTTTGTACTTGTGGAAGAGGATGAGGCTGACGGTGCAGCCGCATGAGCGGCTACTACCATTATCAGCAGAGAGCACCAGACTGAAAGCATGACACCTGTAACAAATAGCAATTCATTATCATACATTAAAATGAAAAACGTAACATTTAAACAAAGAAGCCATTAAAATTTCAAATTATAAAATTCATAAGATTAAAATTTTGAGAAACACAAACCAGTTAAAAATACCTTACGTAAATTCATAAATCATCAATGCAACAAATAAATTCAAAAAGGCGTTTCAGAAATTACATTTCTTCTTCAATTAAGATTATAATGCATTCAAAATTTTCCTTCTTAACTCACAATTCTTCTTAACTAGAATACAATAATAGAACTAATAATTTTGAATTTGATTTACTTTATTTAATTTGAAACAAATTCCACCAAAGCTCACGCTGTTTTATTTAATAATAATAAATTTGTTAAGACATTTCTTAAGAAAATAAAATTATTAATGATAGTTAAAAATGCAATGTAAAACAATCGAATACACGTGATTCATTCCTAAAAATCTTCCATGAAGGAACTTATTTTTTTGAAGAAACTCAAAGTATATATTATAAGGATTTAAAAAATGGATTATAATAATTAGGTGACTGACCAAAAAAGAAAATATTATTTCTTAAAATTATACATATTTAATCCCGAAATCAATTTTTACTTAAAAAAAGAATCAATTGCCTTAATATCCAATCACCACTGAACAGATCGTTCCCTGTAAAAGCAACACACAACAAATTTCAAAAACTCAAAACCTCTCTTAACGAGTATATATAATCCACACAAACACACTTCTTCAGCAACATAACCTACTTTTCCAGATTCCAAAAAGAATTCTTCTTGATAGTTCTCTACTCCTATGACTGAACTCAAGCATCAACTAATTCAATGTCAGGGTCTTCGTATGGAACCGGTCTCTACTGTCTTATTTCTGCCCCTTGGCCTACTGCGCATGCGAATTGTCCTATCAATCGAAACGGGGGTTCGGTCAACTGGTTTCCAGAACTAGGAAGGCAGTTTCCCAAATATGCGGATATGGCCTCGTTACCCGGGATGGTAAAGATGTCTTAGTGTAGGAAGGAGGGTGGGAACCCTCTCATCTGCTACGTGTGATAATGTCTTATTCCAGAGACTGCTTGGCCCTTGATGAAAACATCTATTATGTCAAGGTGCCTCGAAGACAACTTAGGGACATTGGAGTTCTTAGATATGAGGAGTGTTATCGCTCTCGCGTTCAAGACCGGCATACTAATTAATCAGGAAGGAACTGATGTCTAGAAATATTTTTCGCCGCTTGTTTTGTCCTGGGTTTGAGAAATGACAAGATTCAGGCCATTGCGTTTGTTTGTGGGATAAATGAAGAAAATTGATTTGTACTTCCGATCGCCTAGCTCGTTTGAAGTGCATGCCTTATGGGAAGTTTTTCAATCGGTGATATTGTTTAAACTTAAAGAATTTTTTTTTTTGGTTTGTCTTTCGATAATAAAAACATTCATATTTAGTCTTTATTTTTGTCTCAAGAAATATTTTTTAAAAAAGTTTATTTGTAAGTTTGAAAAACATATTGAAAGCATTTGAAGAGCAATTCATCATTATATCGGATATACATATATACATTGATTTTTTCAGAAAGATTTTTTTACTCGTAAAGTAAAAAAAAAAGATCCCTGACTTCTTTTACAGTTAAAAATAGCTCACAAATATAGGTCAACTTTTCCGTACGTGAAATGTAAAAAAAAAATTAGGGGAAAAGAAGATGCTAATATATAACTGGTTTAATTTTTAAGCAAATACATTGATTTCTCTCATTTTCACAAACATTATATAAGATGATTCCATCCTCTCCCTCTTCCGTTTTGTACTCTTGCCGTTTTCAAATTCAGAAATCAATCAAATTATGCCTCAAAATTAACTAGCATCGGAAAACAATCCATTGCAACAATGTTATCTGGATTTGTCTTTTTTATCTCTATTTTTATTACTTTTATTTCGAAATTATTTTTTGGTATTTAATACTATTTGTCGTATAATAATTTACAATATACATCGTAAGGTATAGTTACTTGGTATTTCAAAAGATTTTTAAAGGTCCTATTTCTGTTTTAAAAATACGCAAGTACTTTATGTATTTTCACTTAAACCTTTATAAATACTCCTAATAATATAAATAGATCTACAGGATTCATTATTCTCTTGGACTCATTACAATAAAACATTTAATATATTTCAAAATTTATCATCAATAACATTTATCATTTTTATTACTACATCCACTGATTATATATGTGTGATTAATTTCACAATGCGTAAGAATACAAATATGTAGATTATAATACTTTGTGATCGTAAAATTTCAAAACTAAAATAAGTACGCTTTTGCGTTCGATAACTGCGAAAAAGTTTAACCCATTATTTGATTTCAGGGGCTCTTGTTTCTTCTTATTTTATTTATTTCTTAAACAGCACATTTCTCTATTTGTAAATAGTCTTTTCTCCCGTTTACTCATGCTTCTTTTTTGTTACGATAAACCCACTCGCTGCTTCTCAAGGTCACGAAAATCTAATCTCTCACCTTGATTCTAATGTATCTACTTCTAAGCGTTCTACAAATAACTGAATAAGATGAAACTTTCTTGAAGATGAAAGGATGGATATAATATATACTTTTGTGTGGTTGCAAAATTTTTTTCAATCGGGATTCCGGTTTCGTGAAACATACCAGACTTGAAAGTAAATATTTACGCAATTTCTAAAGCATGTTTTGATTGTAAATAATCCTTTTCAATTACTGCAATTTATTAAAGTTTTATTATAACCATGAACAATAATAATTATATTTTTATATTTCAAGTATTCATATTTATTTAAAATGAATCATTACAGGTACATATGAAGTTGTATGCAAAGGTATATTTTTAGATAATTTCTTGCACTCTACCATAAGATTCTTACAAATGATATTTATATTATTCTATTAATCTCAACAGTTTACTTTTAAAATTATACTAATGTATCCATTCAAGTATTAAAATGCTTTCTATTTTTAAAAATAAATTATAAATGGTTGAGATTTGTTAATTAAAAAATAAAACTTTAAATGATCAGAGTATTCTATTTTACATTTTTTTGAGCTTTTCAGGAATAATTTTTTTTTTTGCTCGTCAAGTCTTTTTTTTTTTTTTTTTTTTTGGAAAAATGAAATAAAGTCCGATTGTTTGGAGTTTTTTTTCGAATATTTTGTGTTTTTTTCCCACTGTTTTGTGCACAGCTTTTTGTATGGTTACGATTTTTTTAAGTTGCATTTTATAAAAATTTCTACAAATCTAGAGAATTATTTGATTAAATTAACTTTTATGACTAGATAATTTTAGTCTGGATACTATGATTTCGTAACAAAAGGACGAATTAGAATTGCAAGGTATTAAATATACATAGAAATAAAGTATGAATATCTTCACACATGGCGTGAAAAAATTAAAAATTAAAGAAAAAACTAATATTTTATATCTCGATATCCAAATCGTGCGACTCCTATTCGATATTAATTTGATTACACTTATTTTTATGGTTCTCATTTATACTGTCTGCAAAGATTAAATGATTGATTATTGAGTTTGAAAATTTTCAATATATGTCTGCTATTTATTGAGACTTATAAACATTTGGAGATCCGCATTTCAATATTTTCTTTCTTTTTTTTCTTCTGGCATCCGCGGAAAGTTCCTATTTCTCATCCTTTATCCTAATTACCTTGCAACATTATAATTCTTTCAGAAGCTAACATTAAATTAATATTCCAATTCTATATTTAAACAAAAACATGGAAATGATACTTTTCAGTCATAAATATATGTACTACTTATTCTTATACTACATATATGTGCATGCACCCCTTTTACTACTATTAAAGAAATTCCCTTCCCGTTATGGGTTCAATATTATTTGGGAGAGGCGATTACCTTACATTTTTCAAGTGGCATTTCCATCATAAATTAATTTGATTTCCACCTTTTAATAAAGAAATTGATATTTTATGAAAAGAAGAAAAGATAAAAACATATGCTATAGCCAGAGACATTTTAAAACTTCTTGAGGCCTCGGGCTCTTACGAAGAAGTAGACTCTGAGTCTCTACGCAAAAACAGGCCCTGGGCCCCTACGCAAATGTAGGCCTCACCTGTGACCCATATAAAAGTAGATAGCGTTCTCAAATACTCGTACAAATAAATAAAAGTGTATAACTTACAATCGCACAAATCAGCTCGACCGACTTCCAACTTTTGGTTGAGTAATGATGGTGTATGGTGGTAGGCCTAGGCCTATATGGGGATGATGGTCATCACATGTAGTCAGTTGACATATTGTCCGAAATTCCCTATTTTTCGAAGAATACAACCGGAAATAACATTTGAAATTATTCGAATCATGGTCCTATTAAGGATGAGTCAAGAACGAGATGAGGCCGCACTATGGCCGAGGCCCTGGGCCCGGCCCCAGTTGGCCCATACCTGAAGACGCCCCTGGCTATAACACTCATTACACTCACTGGGTATGTGTGTGAGTATATATTCCAAAGTGTTATTTTTTATGTAATGGAGCAGATACAAAGCATTTAGTTATATTGTGAAATTATCGTTCATTGAATCGGGGGAGTAATATTAGCTTAGAACATAATAACGGAGAGAGAGTACAATGTAAAAAATTATTTTAAAAATTCGTACAAAAATTGATTTTAAACAAATGTATATCTTAAAATAAGCAAATTATATTAAAATGCAGTAGGTTTAGAAATTCCTTCCTTAAAAGTTTTATTTACATATGATAGTTTTTCAAAACAAGCTATCTACCATTAGTTTCACTACTCAACCAAAAATGCGCATATAAAAATATGCTGAAATGTATATAGATGTTAACATAATGGTACCTGAAAATTAGTGCAATTCTGAATTATTTAAAAATATAGATAATTATATTACTTTATTTTAAACTGTATTATATTTTTCTCTCAATTCTGAAAATGTAATCGTAAGTTAAATCAAGCATACCAAAAATTTAAGCAAACTTCCGAGTTTAAAAAAATCTTCTTCAGACATTTACTGTGTAATCTGCAGACGAAGCCCGATGACCTGATATCGAGTGATTAACTTCCTAAAAAATTTAACATTTCTGTATGCTTGATTGAGCTCAGTCGGTAATCTTCAATATTTCAAGTGCACGCCGTCTCCTGGAGACATCACCTTCAGTCAAGCGGAAAGCTGATGGTTCGGAAAAAATCTGTCACACTTAACAGCACTGTGTGTGCACTGAACCAAAAAAAGAGCGATGGGAAGTGATAAGTACTGTGAACTTTAATGATGAGTATTTGGAACTTACGCTTGGTTCTCGTATTACGATGGCTTAGTTTTATGAATGGACTTGGCGAGAAACGGTTTTTTGTTGTTGTTTTAAGCTAAGCGTGGAACTATTTTTTTGTTGTTGTTGCTGTTGGTGTTTTATTTGTGACACTTGGGGTCAAACTTGAAGAAGTAGAATCGTATAACAATGAGTTTTTGAAAATTAGAGCACTAGAGTCTGAAAACAGTAGCACTTCTTCCTAAGGAATAAAACGGTTCTTGAAGGCTTTGAGGCCTCCAATATATGTAAAATCTTTGTTTCAGACAGAATGAGAATCTACAATTGGTTATTTGTAAGGACATTGTAATTTTGAGCTCGTAGGCTTCATGTAGGTTTTTTGAGTCACGTGGAGTTTTCGCGTTAGGTTGACCACCTGACTGGAACATCTGTTCATCACCCAAGGTCACGAAAATTGAGATGGGTACAGTAGGCCTTGGCCCTCATGGGCTGTTACGCAACTGAGTTTAGATTAGATTTCTTGGACTTATCGTGTAGACTTGGATACTTAACCAAGCATGAAACACAACAAGCTGGAGATTATGATCGTGAGCTGACGAATTTAGTATTAGGTTCGAGTTTTAATTACCACATGAAAACTAACGCGAAGAATATTAAATTTAAAGGGAATTAATATATTCTCTCACAAGAATGGTGTAAAAATTTTGTGAGCGTGGTAATTTTTTCTTTATGACTGACTTACAATTGCAAAGCTCTACGCCAATAAAGTTTTATTTTAATATTACTTAATACAAAAATAGATTACTTGAATTAGTATACCTTATCCAAAATTTCCATACTGTATGGCATAAGTAGGTTGAGTTCTTATCAAATTTAAAACTCAACAACACTGGCGTAGTTTGTCTTGAGTGGGCCCTTTATCAAACTTCCTTGGGGGCACTTTTAGGGGCTCCTTAACATTTTGCAATTTTTTGCTTTTACGTTTTGGAGCCCCCAAAGCTTGGGGGTTCCATATCATCAATACGGCAGTATCTACGCCCCTGCTTAACAATAGTCATTATTTCATACAGTGGGCTTTAGTGAAATTTAATTTTAGTTCTTGAGCCACCTTTTTTTTAGTCATGAATCCATAGCCGAAGATATCACGTACAGAATGTTTAAGAAATAGGTTTTGTATAATACATGAAATCTATCCTCAAAGCATTTTCTAAGACTTAAGAGTGTTAAGTACTATTCCCTTTTATTTTTTATTTATTTTTTTTTAAAGTTTATTTTTGACCATATATATTCCTCAATTATATAAAACGTATAACTCATACAATAATCATGGAATTCACCAAATTTATTCCATTTCTAAGCTGAAAATTTCACAGAATTTTTACTTTAAATAATTTTTATAATTTTTTTTTAAAGAAATGAATATTGAAATACTGTCTTAAACAATATGTCAAAGTGTCTTTGTTCTTAAAGTATGTTTTTGAGATTCTATAAAATTATAATTAAGCTCTAAAAATGTGATTTAATGTGAAATTTTTAGGAATAAAAATATTACTAAAGAATCACTTTTGAGATTAGTGAAAAAATAAAACTATTTGCTTGAATTCCGTTACATTAAAAATTATAAGACATTTTTCTAATATGAAAAATAAAAATAAAAGTTTTGAATGTTATTTCATATAAAGGTAGAAATAAAATCGTATCGAAAGCAAAAAGTGAGAAAAAAGCATGACATTTAGATACATCTGTATTTTTTGAAAAAATCAGGATGTTCATAATAAGAATTTTTGAACTAGTTTTACAGTATTATAGCTACACAAAATTAAACATTCTGAATAAAATATCATATTTAAGTTTTATTATTATTTTTTTTTGAATAAACACTGAACGTTTAAACCATAATCAACAGTTTTTGTTCATAACATTCTTTTTTCTTTCCCATCTGAAAATTCTGAATTTTTCCAATAATAACTGAAATTTCAGTAACGGTTTAGTTGTAATATAACTTCGTTAAACATTAGTAAAAACAAAACTGCAGTAAAGTATAAAAAATAATAGGATTATTTCTGTGTAATTTATCACAACTCTTTGAAATATTCTCTACCTATTTCTGTGTTTAAACTTTTAATGTAAATTTTTTTACAAAGTTGATTATTGTCATACTTAAGACTAGTTTCAAAATTTATTTCGACTTTTTAAATGAAAATATTAATTAGTTTTTAAAGTTATTCCAAAATAAACAATTTTGACTAATTAAAATATAAATATACGTGACAGGTACTTTAAGACAACAATATTTTTTCATTCAAAATATTTCATAAAGTTTTCGAATGTTTTAAAATGTTTTGCCTTTGATATTATTTTTGATAAGAACATTTTGTAATTTTTCCACAGCATATAACAATGCATTAGATACATAATCTGTAATAAAACATTAATTTAAATCAATGTTCAACTATGCAGATAACAAGCATTGGAATGTCCTTAAAAGTTTTCAGAAGCTAGAAGTGCTTAAAATTTCTTAAACTTATACTTAAACAACGTATTTAAAAAATAATTATAAAGTATTAGAATAATTACTTTTAATGCCAATCAAGATTAAAATTTTAAGTTTATGCACACTTATGCAAAATACTGTATATTGAAATTCATATCGAAAAAAAAATTTCTTTATTTATAAGTATTTTTTGAAAAAAAGACTTACTTGATTATATTTCGTCAAGTGTATTATGAAGCATAAATTTTTATATTTAGACGGTAAAAATGAAGAAATAACTGCTACTTATTGAATCCTTAACGATACTTAATATTTTATTTTCAGTGATAATTTTTTAACTTTACGTATGTAATTCAGAACTATTTTTATTTCTCTTAAATAGTAATATTGAGAGAACAATATAAATATCATCAAAAATATTAAATAAAACATATGAATTTAAAAAAAGGAGTAGTTTATTTCGGTAAAACATTATGCGACAACTTGCATAATTTTAATAATTTTAATAATCTTGCTTCATTTTAAAGACAACTTGCTTTAAAATTACAAGTAACTATTATTTAAAAACAATACTACAAAAGATATAATTTGTTTTAATTTTCAATAAACACTTTAACTTAACAAACATAGAAGCAATACAGAAGCATAACATAATCAACATAGCAGTTCAGAATTAGTAATGGTGGAAAATTGTGTGATAAACGGCAACTATCGACTCTGTAATGTTTGTTTCTTAGCATATAAACCCTCCAGGCAGTAAAAGAACCTTCTGGTTCATTTTCTGAAAAATGTATCCTGTTCTAGGGATTATTGATGTCAGTTGCGAGAGAGACATTTATTATTATTATTTATATCTTAATTTATGCATTTTAAATAAACAATGAACCAAATAATAAAATATCAAAAATAATACATTTTGAAACAAGAAAACTGCGATAAAAAAATAAGTATAATGTGTAATACTGGTTTTTGTTAAAGAACAAGAAACTAGCTTTTATAAAACAAATTGCAGTAAATTAAATTTTAGCAAGTAATTTAATAAAAATGTTACACAAAATATGACTAAGCGTTAAGGATACATTTAATATCAATATTCAACGTAAGAACATATTACTTATTGTTGCAGAGTTGTAAGTTATTTTAAACACCACAGAAGCAAAAGTTTTATTTCAAAATCTTTTTTTTTTTTTCAGATACTTCAAATTTTAAAGATACAATGGTTAACATAACAGTGGTATTTTTAAATGTTTATTATTTATATTTGAAGCTTTAATAAAGCAAAATAATGAAATATTGACATGTTAAAAATGGATTCAAATATTTTAGATACTAAAACTCTTCCTAAGTATAAATTCAGAAACTTCCTTTCACTTTTATTATTTTCTTTTTATCACGTCAATTTTCTTGAATGATAACCTTAATCAGAATATCTGAAATCCATATTAACTGTTAATACAGCATAAAAAATAAAGAAAGGGAACAAATTGCTTTAAGTGTTCGAGATTTATGAAAATCGGTATATTTAACAAATGAAATTACATCCAAATGCACTTATTCTGAAGTTTTAGAAAATTCAATTTTTTCCTAGTGTTTTTTTACTTAATTCCCTCGAAAATGAAATAAATGATATTTGACAAAAATAATAAACATTTATAGGAAAAAATTCTATCAACTTCTGATATTCCTCAAAATTTAAAATTAATATTTTAGCACAATAATATGCAACTATTTTATTTAACACAAAAATTATTTCTTTTAAAATTCGAATATCACAACAGATTCAAAGATTAACGAATTACTCAAAAAATTTATAACGAATTACTTAACGATTTTGAAAAGATAATTTATATAAACATATGAAAGTTGGATTAAAAGTTAAGATCACAATTCTAGATAATATCCAAATGATAAGTTAAAGAATAACACGCATTACAGAACTTAAGATAAGTTGACTCGAAATATTTGTGAGCTATTTTGTGAAATCCAGAAACAGAATTTTTTGGTCATTATTGTGTTTTTTGCTATTATATTCCAAGCAAAGGTTATGTAATATTAAAATATAGAAAAAAATAATTTAGCTTTTTTAGTATTATAAAATCTACAGGAAATTTTTAACTGCAATTTCCTTTATTATTTCAAAAATTGCAAGAATTCAATAGTTAATTTAGTCTTTGTTTCCACTATTTTTCAATATTTTAATTTTTTTTCGATGATTCCAAGCATAATATTTCACAAAAAGAGCAAAATTCAAATAATTAATTTTCAACTCGACTTTAAAAATTTGTTTTTAAAAAAAAATTCTTGCTAAGAATTTTTTTTTACAAGACATCTGTTACTGGATTTCAAATAAGTATTTTAAAAGCACATTTATAAGTTAAAAAATAAAGAGCTCAGAACATATAAATAGTCAACAATGTTCTGCTAGCTTTGTTATTCTAAAACTTACCACAGAGAGTAATATCCAAAATCCAAAAAAATCACTATTTCAATATAATCCAATAGTCCAACAGAGTTAACACACTTCGTTGATCGTTGAAAAGTACCTACCTCAAATTTTCTCAACGGTACCTTCTTAAAACAATCCCGAACTTTTTGAACGTCTTGTTTCAGCTAAGACAGAAAGTTTTTTGTTAGGCTGTCTGCGCGTGTTCAATTATTATTTAAACCGACCTCGGGAATTTGGGCGTGTTTACAGACCATGTGATTGCAACGTCATGCATTAAGGTTGCTGGCTTAAAAGTTTACTTGTTATTGGACGAATTATGTCTATTTAAGGAGGAGCTTATGAGCCTCGCAGCAAGCTCTCCAAAGGAAGCCCCGAATTTTTTTGAACATCCCTAGGCTATACGGATGTTACCTAGATCGGATAAAAGAAATCTTCATGCTCCCTAGTGGAAGCAAAAGATGTTATTCGATTACCATATTTGGCGAGTCATCTTGTTTTATTTTTAAGCATTTTAAAACAAATTATCCTAAGATTATAGGACAATTTATTAAGAGTTATTAAATTTGTACAGTTATAGGAACTATTAATTTTAATTTTATTAACCTTATATGATTTTTCATGTCCTACAATTACGATATAAGTTATGATCTATCAATTACGATAGCACTGCATTAATAAATAGTTTTACTTAAGGTACAATAAATACAAATAAAATTTATTTGTGTGACTTCGAAATCGTATCGATAATTATCGAAAATAACTTTTTTTTTTCTTTAATGTAATGTAAAAGATGTCAAGCATTCTAAGACATGAAAAAAAAATTAATGAAATTATATTTTTAAAACGTAGGATAATTTATTTTGAAATGTCTTTTAAAGTATGAATTAATTTTCTTTGAATTAATTCGCTGTGGAAATAATTTGAGGAATTCTCTGTGAAATAATTTGAAAAATAATAAAAAATAATAATTATTATTTTTTAAAAAATAATAAAAATTTGAAGAGCTATTTGAGTTTATCGTTTAAATACTAATTTCGAAGCATAATTTTTTTTAAAGTTATCAATTAAGTTTCAAAAATACTTTGGTTAATTATTTAGTAAAATATTTAGAATTCTGACAGACTGTTTTCAGGAAACTGAAAGATTGGTTTCTTATTTGTTTTTTAATTATTATAAATGTGATGGTTTTTAATGTACAGATTTTCTTAACTGTATTAAAAAATATTTAAATATATTCCATTTTTTTCCAAACTAAAGTTGTCTTTATAGATGTTAAAAAATTTCATTTATTTTTTAAAGCCTTTCTTTGCTACTTTTTTTCTTTCTATGAATTTAAATAAAAAAATGTCATCGAAATTAAAATTATTTAAAAAAAAAATATTAAATAGTATTTTTTTTATTAAAGTGTGAATAATATTTAAAATAATTCATGAAGAACTACAAATTTTAGTACTCTACAATTACTTTACGATAAATAAATAGCTTGAATTTAGAGGCTTTTCAAGACTATGTATGTAGCAAAAATTATTACGAGACTGTGTAAACGTATTAATTTTTAAACCTTTTTCCTTCTAAACTAAAGTGTTCTAAGCAAATTATGTTATTTAAAAAAAGATCGTATTAAGATTGATAGAGAAATAGAAGAAAAGAAATTAAGAAATATAAGTGGAAATATTTAAACTTGCTATAAATTACTTATTGGGATTTTTCTTAATTCATTAAAATAACGTGAAATATGTGTAACATAAATATAAATCTTATAGAAATTTCTCAAAGGATAACTAAAAATATAAAAATTAAATTTATTATCAAAATTGTGCAAAATGATGATTTAAATAAAATTACCTTATGGTGATTTTCAGCTATTATTTTTTTCTTTTTTCTCAATCAACATAAATATAATATCTTTGAGTATCATTATGTAGTATGGCCTAAAATAGAATAAATATATTTTTGATTGAAATTACTACTGAAAATGGCTTAGTAAGAAATTTGAGGATTTTCAGCATTATGTCATCATTCTAGAATCGTGTTAAGTACCTAATCATTCAGTTATATTGTGTAAAAGACTCAGGATCAAGTGTTATACATTAACCTAAAACGAAAAAAAATTGATAATGATTAATACTTCGTAGCAAACGACAAAGACATTTATAAAAGTCTCAAAAAACAAAAAAAAAAGAAAGTAATGAATTGATGAACATATTTTTTTCCTTAACGCATAAATAATAAAAAAATAATGATACATCTTGGAAATTAGTAAAGCATGACGATGCAATGTACGTTGAAATTAAATTAATGGTTTAGCTAGAAGATGCTTCAAACCTGAAAAAAAAAGAACAAGCCTGAGCGTATTTGGAGCGCAACAATTCTACAACTAAAATATTATCACTATAATATTTGTCTAATATAGTGAATTGGTGTATAATAATATATTATAATGTTATTTTTTGTTGCACACATACTTAAATGTTTTTTATTCTTTTAGCAATTGAAATGGTTTTTTTTAATCGTATCACTTTTCTATGTATGGGTAATTAATTTATAAAAATGTGTAAAATAATTATATTGAATTATTGTTTACTCTTTTTCAATTTGAAGCAAGTAATTCACATTTTAATTTTCGTTATTTCTTGGAATCACTTTAACAATATAGTCCTAGAATAAATCGTCTGCGCACATAAAATAGAAATTATGACTATTGAAAAGAAGTTATAAGAAATGTTTTTATAATTTTGTTTAAAGAAGAGTCAAAATCCAACACTTTTTATTGTATTCGAATTTCTAACATTTTTTTTTTTTTAATTTTCGTAATATAATAAATAAAACAGAAAAAAAAATAGAAAAAGTGCGGAATATTTTTGTATTTAAATAATAAACATGTTCTTTTATTTTTAGTATAATTTTTACAAATAAAATTAACGAATCGTTTGCAGTTAAATTAGAGATTTTACTTTACTTCTACCTTCCAACTGTTTATTTAATCTTACAAATACGTCACACCGTTTCGCGTAAGTACGCACCTTTTTCTATAATTTTTCAAAAATCTTTTACATATTGTTTTTTTTTAAATATTAGTATTCCTATATATATTGTAATTTTTCAATAGAATAATATTTAGCCCATTTTAGAGATTTAAAAAAAGAGATAAGTTTGTAAGCATTTTATTAATCTCGATATACATACAATGGGCCACAAAAGTGTTCGTACACTTGCAATTTCTTATAAAATTTAATGTTTTCGACTAATAAAAATTAATATATTTTGTAATTGTAATTTTTTTATATCTTCAACTTGTTCTTAATAGAATGACATAATTAAATTTTTAAAAATAGTGTAACTATTTTTTTAAAAATTAATAATCAAAAAGCTACTAAAGTATTATGCCACAAAAGTCTTCGTTCTTCACTTAACAAAAATCTCAACTTAGCTTTAAATATTGTATTTCTTTTTTAATTTAGTACTTAGTGGGATAGGTTTTAGTGTCTACAACCACTTTTAAGCATCTCTTGGTATAGATTTAATCAGTTTTTTGTAATTTTCCTCCATTCTTCTGTGATTATTGTTTTTACATCACATTTTGTGTTTATTTGTCATATTTTCTTTTTTTTACATCAAAATCTCACCAATTATGTTCTACTAGGCTAAATAAAGTGATTGAGGAGGTGTTTTCATAATTTGGGTTCAGTTATAGAGACACAAGTGGCGTACATTGAGAGCAGTGCACTTGTCGTCATTACCCTGTTAAAAAATGAAGTCGTTTCTAATATCCAAATTTCGCGCGAATAATTTAAAATTTCTCTTTAAAATATTTAAATAGAGCTCATAATTCACAATATCAACAAAAAATACCAAATTACCTGATTCTGTGGCCGATTAACACCCCCACTCAAGGACACTCCCACCTCCATGTTTTATTCATCCAACTAGATTCTTGGGATTAAGTTTCAGAAAATTCAAAATTGACAGCAAATTGATTGGGATGGCAGATAATTCAAAATTTTTGGTTCCGATGGGCCTATAATAGCTTGTAATTAAAAAAGTAAGGAGTTTAATCCCATGAAATTATATGGAACAACAACTCCTCCACCTCCATGCTTCAGCATTGAAGTGAATGTGTTCTGGCGTGGGGGTGTAAATTAACCTCAGAATTAGGTAATTTGGTATTTTTTGATGGTATTGTGAATTATGAGCTCTATTTAAATATTTTAAAGAGAATTTTTAAATTATCTGCGCAAAATTTGGATATTAGAAACGACTTCATTTTTTAACAGGGTAATAACGACAAGTGCACTGCTCTCAATGTACGCCACTTGTGTCTCTATAACTGTACCCAAATTATGAAAACACCTCCTCAATCACTTTATTTAGCCCAGTAGAACATATTTGGTGAGATTTTGATGTAAAAAAAAAAAGAAAACATGACAAATAAACACAAAATGTGACGTAAAAACAATAATCACAGATGAATGGAGGAAAATTACAAAAAACTGATTAAATCTATACCAAGATGCTTAAAAGTGGTTGTAGACACTAAAACCTATCCCACTAAGTACTAAATTAAAAAAGAAATACAATATTTAAAGCTAAGTTGAGATTTTGTTAAGTGTTCGAAGACTTTTGTGGCGTAATTTTTTAGTAGCTTTTTGATAATTAATTTTTTAAAAAAATAGTTACACTATTTTTAAAAAATTAATTATGTCATTCTATTAAGAACAAGTTGAAGATATCATAAAAAAATAAAATTACAATATATTAATTTTTATTAGTCGAAAACATTAAATTTTATAAGAAATTGCAAGTGTACGAACACTTTTGTGGCCCACTGTATCTCACGGAATTCTCTTAGTTGTTAGAACACTATTCCACATAATTTTCTCATATCATTTTTGCAAGTCAAAGCATTGAATAGGCATTCAATATTTTCATATGAAATTTTTTTATTATTGTTATATTGACTACTTTTCTTTGAAATTAAAATAAGAATTTCCGAGAAAAGTAAGTCTTCTTAAGAATGTATACCTTTTAACTTAATACTTATGGTCTAGGAATAATATAAAAGTTATATATTGCTGCATGTAAGAAAATGAAAACGTAATTTAAATATTATTATTCCATTCCAATATATTTAGTGGCTAAAACTATTATCTAGAACTTTCAAATACATAAATTGAATGATTTATGACTTTTTTTTAAAAAAAAATTTAAGTTCACTTCTTGATTCAAAAATAATTTTTATTACATAAAAAAGTCAAGTAATAAAAATGCTATTTTTGAATTGAAGAATACTGCAAGATCAATTGTGTCGGTAAAACCACTTACAAAAATCCCATTTTTTAAATAGATTTCTTGCACAGAAAAAAAATTGAGAATTTTTTTAAAAAATTTATTTATATTTAAACACAAATTTTGTTTTAAGGATATCCTCTTCCCTTTCATCATTCCGAAATTATTTATGCCGATAAATCTGCATGTGATTTTGACTGTTGTAATAAATTCGTGTACAGTTGGATTATATAATTTATTTATATACAGTGGATCACAAAAGTGTTCGTACATTTGCAATTTTCAAAACAATTTGATGTTTTCGACTAATAAAAATTAATATATTGGAATTGCAATTTTTCTTATATCTGCAACTTGTTCTTAATGTAATAACATAATCAATTTTTTAAAAATAGAACTACTATTATTTTTAAAAATTAATAATGAAAAATCTACTAATAAATTACCCCACAGATCCATGGTTCAATGATCAAACCAGATTCTTGGGATTAAGTTTCAGAAAATTGATTGGGATGACAGAAAATTCAACATTTTTGGTTCCGATGGGCATATAATAAATTGTATATGAAAAAAATGAGGAATTTAATCCCATGAATTTATGTGAGACTTGAGCTACTCCACCTCCAAGCTTCAACATGGAGGTGGAGGTGTTCTTGCGTAGGGGTGTAAATCAGCTTCAGGATTAGGTAATTTGATATTTTTTGATGGTATTGAGAATCATGAGCTCTACTTAAATGTTTTAAAGATAAATTTTAAATTATCCGGTCAAAATTTGGATACTGGAGACGACTTAATTTTTTAACAGTATAATGACGCCAAGCGCACTGCTCCCAATAAACGCAACTGGTGTCTCTGTAACTGAATCCAAATTCTGAAAACACTTTCTCAATCATTTTATTTAGACCAATAGAACATATTTGGTGAAAATTTGATTTTTTTAAAAAGAAAACATGACATATAAACACAAAATGTGAAGTAAAAACAATAATCACAGAAGAATGGTGGAAAATCGATGCAGAAATTACAAAAACTTATTAAATCTATACCAAGACGTTTAAAAGTTGTTGTGTACACTAAAAGATATTCTACTAAGTACTAAATAAAAAAAGAAATACAATATTTTAAGCTATGTTGAGATTTTTGTTAAGTGTATGAAGACTTTTGAAGTGTAATTTTTTTAGTAGCTTTTTGATTATTAATTTTAAAAAAAATAAATTTACTATTTTTAGAAAATTAATTATGTCATTCCATTAAGATCAAGTTGCAGATCTCATAAAAAAAATTCCAATTCCAATATATTAATTTTATTAGTCGAAAAAATTATTGGAAACTGCAAGCGTACGAACACTTTTGTGGTCCACTGTATCTCCAAGACTATTATTAATTTTCTGCATTGCAAGCAATTTTAAAAGGTTTGATAAGATTTTGAAGAATATTGTTTTTAATTCAAAAAGATTTATCTAGAGTACAATAAATACATTTCAAACCTTAAAGAATTGCGTACTTGATTTTTTAACATGTAAGTTGCTAAAAAATTTGATTTCTCTTCTGTTTATCTTTTATTATCAAAAGTTATTATCAAAAGTCTATTATTATCTCATAATTTTAAACATTAGACATTATTCACAAAAGTTGTACTTATTTTATTTTAGAAAAAGAAAAAGTCGGATTATTTGAAATTTTTACGAGGCAAAATAGTATTTCGTAGTTTCTTCATTGATCCAATATTCACGTTTTTTTTTCAACTTTATGAAAGTGTTTTAAATATCCTTTCAATACATTCATTCAATGTGCGTTGTTATATTAAAAACATTTGTTTTTGCTTATTCTCTTTAAAAAATACTTAAAAAAATTGCTATAAATACAGAACAAGGTTTTTTGATGGAACATGCAAAATATAGCTGTAAAAGTTTTCGTCCAATATTCAATAGTGATATTATATACACTCAACTCCTTATTTACATGGTTTTTTTATTATTTTTTTACATGATTTTGAAATAACACGGTACACAAATTTAACGATTTTTTTTACATAATTTTTTTGTTCTAGTACGAATTCTAAAAAAACTTGGGGACTCCTTCCCTTTAGATGAGAACGATTTGAAAGAGTTTATGACAGTTTATGATAGTAAAATAGTCGATACTGGGGAAGCTGAAGTTCAGCGATTAACAGCTGATTTAATTCGCGAAGGCTTGAAATTTTCTACAAGTATGAAACAACATTTTATTACTCATGATCCTGACATGCAGCATGCATTAAAATTTTTGTAATATAATTAACCCCCCCCCCCCTCCAAAAAAAAACAGCCGCTAATAAGACTATGTAACAGCAAAAAATCCAACAGATACCGTTAATAACGAATGAAATTCTTCATTTGAATCAAAGCCGACAGTTGTGCCAGACATTTCTACTGATGATAGCATTTTTGATTCAATTCATAATAAGCGAGCACGCTTGTTATCAGTTAGAAATAAGTAAATATTAGTAGTTTTGTTCCTAATTTCAATTTGAATTTTTTATATGTTGTATGTACATATAGACCAAATTTTCATTGTGAACCAATTTTAATTTTTGTTTGTCACAAAAATAGATTGTTTTTGTTATATAAATATGTATAATTACTATTATTAAATATTTATAATTACTTTCTTTGCACGGGTTTTTAGGAAAATATTTTGAGATATTTCATCTTACACGATTTTTTAAAATTGTGAAACATATCCCCAAATTAACCATATGTCGTATATATATTTTTACATGGTTTTTTAAGGAAGGTATCTACCGTGTGTAAAAAAATAGTTGGGTGTAATTGATAATTATAAAAAAAACTCTATGATAAGAAGTCAAACGTTTCGAAAAGAAATACTACTACTAATAATATATTCATGTTTTTTTTTCTTCTAATTCTTAACCATTTCTGTGATAGTATTAAAAAACAAAAGATTAAAATAACATTAATTTTTTGTGTGAAATTCTTTAAAAACTTTCAATAGGAAAATTTGAAACCATAATTTCATGTACCAAAAACCACTCCGAAACGTATCAAATCATTTTTTTCTAAAATTTAAAAATGTTATAACTTGATGACCTGTTAACTTAAAAGTATCATTGGCAATGATCATGAATTCAAATCACCTTGGCGACTTAACATTCACCAATCAGGTAACCCTGGGTGGAAATAGGTGACGGTGCCGAATGTCGTCTGCAGCCTTGACCGAGACCGTACTCCGCAAACCGGAAGCCTTGCCGGGGGGTAAATTGGGAGAGAAAAAAAAGTGAAGGAATTCCGTTCATGGATATTAAGGAATACTCTGTTGTGGATTGTTGCTCCTCGAAAAGCTGTGCTCTTCCTCTCTCTCTCTTTTTCGAACAAAATTTTCACTTTTTAATTCCTTTATTTATTGTTGTAATCGTATTGTAATCAGCTAGTAACCATTACTTATAAAAAAAGAAAAGTCTGAAATGCGAAGTTTTATTATAGAAATTGGTGATTATCTTAGGATTTAAGAGATACTTCAGTTAGTCTTGGTTTTGAAAGTAAATTAATAGGTTTATAAGGATAATTTTTTTTTTTTTTTACCTGAAAGTTTTCGAACCCTGAATGGAAAAATTCTTGTATGATAATATTTTCTCTCCAGGAAGTATTCAGGAGATTGTGCGATAAAAAATGCAGAATTTTGTAAAATGTAAATAGGTTTTATATTTATATTTTATATTTATTTTATTTTCTATTTTTAAATTAATAAATTTGTTATTTTTTAAAAGCTATTTATTTAAGACAAAAGTATTTTTTAATTATAGAAAAAGACAAAGTTTTGCTAAAAAATCCGCAAGATATTATTTCTTTAAAAAATTCGATTGTTTGACACACACACACACATGTATAAATTAAAAAGCAATTCATTTAACATGAATTCTTTTGGTATTTAAAGAAGTTAAACATCTTCAAATAACACCTTTTTTTAAAACTTTTACATGTTAAAACTATTTTTTTTTAAAAAAATCAAATAGACTAATAGTTATTTATATATTTTGTACTTTTAAAAATTTAATCTGAGAGAATAAATAAAAATATCTTCATAAAAAAAATGCTCTTTACATGGCTTATATACATACCAAAATTCTTTCTCGGTACACTTTTTTTTTTCAGTTAAAAGTTTTCTTAAAATATTTTAAATATTTTGAAAAGATTCAGAAATCAAATGTTTTAAAATCATGAAAATACTTTCAATTTTGAAAAACATTTTTTAAAAGTATATTTGCGTATTTAGTTCTACAGGTTATAATAGACTTTTTATTTATAAATCATTGTTTAGTCAACCATAACCACTGGCGTAGCTAGTTCTGAGTGAACCCCGTATCAAAACTTCTTCGGAGCCCTTTTTTTAGAAATAAAAACCTTGTTAGTGGTACTGTAGTTACACATATTGAGGCCCCTTTAGCTTGGGGGAGGGGGCGCATCATCGATACGGCGTTAGCTACGCCCCTGACCATCACATGATCATTTTTATGCTATCAGTGAAAATTAAAGGCTCTTTTCAGATGAGGTCCAATAAGAGTTAATTTTTTGTAACGTGTATAATTGATGCATAAATTCAAGATACGTTTGTTATTATAATTGTTCGATTCTGTATTAAAAAGATCTAAACAAAGGTTTTCTGGTATCTTAATTTTTTTAATGTATTCTTTTTATCGAAAGTAGGTTGTTATATATATATAACATAATGATTAATTAGAAATATACTTAAAAATTCTTAATTTTAGTTTCTTTTTTTTATCAATTAATAGAATTTATATGAGTTGAATCATATGAGTTCACGATTTTATCATTTGCGTTCTTCCACTGTATTTCGAGCGCTTATTGAAAGCAAAATTGAAATAATAGTACACTTATTATTTTTAAAAATATACCTGAATTTTTCAATAGACACTGCTGATTAATTACTAATATTTGATTTTTTGAACTAATTTTTTAAAAAAAGAGCTTTTAAAGAAAAATCAGGAGAACATACGTAAAAATCAAAATCGATTAAAAGATAAAATGTTTTTTCTGCGTTTCATGAATTGAGTGTAAAATTTTCTGAACTGAGCTCAAGAAATAAATTGGGAACAGAGATCTTTCTACATAAATATGAATATTTTTTTAAGAAATAGAAAGTAATAGAAAATAAAATTGTAGGTACTTTTGATACTAATTTGCTATACATATTTAGGTAAGTTTTACTTAAAAACTCTGTAAAACAGCTATCTGAGTTGTTTTCCTCAGTATATCTCTAGTCTATAACATCTAAGCGTCGTAGCCTGAAATGCCCAAGTTTCAGAACTAGACTTGACTATTCTTGCCACTTTCGGATGCATTTGTTATGGTTCACAAATAAAAAGAAGGAATGAATAATTTGCCAAATTAATCGATCAATGTATATAAGATGTTGCAGCGAACAATCGCCAAATATAAACCTCACTTTGCAATGCTACTTTACCTTTCCAGTGAGGCGAATAAAGCATCTTGCGGCTGCTATGAGGGATTACACATTCTTCCGCGTTCCCTCTAGGTCATTCCTCTCAACTTAGGTCAAGGCCACTTAAGCTACCTAAGAATAATGTGTAAACCCACCAATATATCTGAACTATCAGCAATCTTTATTTCATGATAGCGCATGGCATACCTTATACTTAATATACTTTCCGCTAGTTTCTCTAATCTATCACCCCCTCGCCTATTCTCTCTCGTTCTGTCTTCTCGACTATCCCATTCTGTAACATAATTGCCTTCAGGATATTCAAAAGGAAATAAACGCGTCCTGTTGAGTAATAATGTCTTTATTTATGCGATATTGTTGCTCTATTGTTTGCTGATGCATTATTTTGGGAGATCCAGTTTCGCTTATCCTGACTGCATCATTCACCAATAAGTAATATCTCCAGATTTAAAAATTTTGAAATGTAATAATGTATTTATGATACTAATTTATTTTTCTACTATCATCTACGATACATGGTTTCTGAGACACGAGATGTTAACGTATGGCGATCGCTGTTGACCCAAATATAATTCCTTCGTATGTTTCAGGATTTACATCTGCATTAATCTAGCTATTTATAATGACTACGAGTCTATGAAAGGAGGTCGTAACATGAAATAATCGTGCAATGAAACTTCTTATCGAGAAACAATATTTTTTTTTTAAAGAAATTATAATCAGATTGATGTAATTTTCGTAAACGAGTTTCCAATTTAAAGCAATTGAAAATGTTGTTATATATATATATGTATATTTTTTTATTAAAAAATATTTTTATGTATGTGATTACATAATTTGGGTATTGCATGTTTAAAAATCAAGTATTTTTATTGTAGAAAATATTTAACTATGCGAAAATTTGAAGAGTCATTTTTTTGTATTGCTTTTAATATACTTTAAAATGGATCTATTGTATGCAATTTCTTTTTCGAAATACTATTATTTTTAAGAAAAATATATTGTTTTTAAAATTTATTAATCTTCTTATATAAAAATCTAACACACACTATTAGTTTTATTAATTCTTGGAAAAACTGCAAGCAAAACATAATTTTGATGCATCCTTTTTTTTAACAATTGTGTTTGTTTTGAAATGAAGTGACTTAAAACTCAAGAATATCTTTGAGAGATTCAATTATGTTGTTATTCAGAAAACAATTTCAATGTAATTTTTTTTTTATTCTTGATCGACATCTTTTGCCGATCAACAAATTTTGAAAAATCGAATTTATTTTGAAACTCTAACATTCGATATAATTCTATACAGTATACTTAAATGCTGCTAATAGAAATTTCAAATCAGTAACAAAAATCTGATAGACCTCTCGACTACTTATGGAATGTTCTGTTAGACTTGAACAGATTTAAATTTAAAAAACTTGTAGAGATGAGACTTTAGGGTGTTGTTGGAAACTCAGGTCATTAAGTCACCCTTAATTGCTCTTATATCACAGTTTAATAAATTTTATATAAATAGAAATGCACAAATAAAGAATTAAAAATATAATAAAAAAGGTCGTGTACATAGATGCTATCCTGCCGGAAGTTTTTTTCAAGAACTTTTTCAGTTAACATTCTAATCTCTTTTCGGTGAATGAGTGTTCCATAAAAATAATTATAAATAATTAAAATTAAATTATTAATTAAATTAAAGTAATTAATAAGTAAATTAATTAATAATTAAAATAAAAATATTAAAACTTCATATTTTATTAATAAATTTCCCTTAAAATTTTTTGAAAATGTGTAATTTTAAATATGAGACAAAAATACATTTTCAATAATATTTAAATACATTTTAATATTATAAAAATACATTTTAGTAACATTTACAACACTAAATGATTTGAACGACTGAATTAATTTGATACTATAAAACAATTCTATGAAAAATTTCGCTTTATTGAAAATACTATAAAAACTAATTTATGTTTAATTCTGAAAAAGAAAAAAAAGCTAAAAAAAGTGAAGCTTAGTTTTATAAATAGAGGAAAAATAAGTAAAAATGTTAAAAAACTCAAAAATTTAAGAACAATTATTTAAATTTCAATCTGCATACTTAATGTGTTTACGTATAATCTCCATTTTTCATTTCCAAGACCATGCTCATTACAATGGAAATTGATAGCAACTAAAATGTTTCCGAACCAGGTTACTTTCAACTCAGCAATAACAGCTAATGCGCTTACACCAAGTTGCCCTCATGATCATAACGAATTAAAAAAAAATTATAAAAATGTGGGGTCGACTTTGGGATTCTCTGTGACCTCCCTTCCTCATCAGGGAGTGAAACTCGTGTGTCCTTCAACCTCCAAAGGATAGTCTCATTAGCCTGTTCTTATATCTCTCTCCCTTTGGTAGCCTGGGGGTTGTCGAATCTTCTCACGTGGCTGACCCCGATCTGTCAGATGACGATTCCAGAGTTTAAACACATTTATTTATGATGTATAATCGACCCTTCAAAAACCCTCCTTGTTGTTAGAAAGAATCATGGGAGAGCTTAAGCAAAATTATCCAATTATTCAGATTTTTTTTTCTCCAATAAAATTTACTTATTTTTAAACGCAACCTATATAAAGACAAAATTATCTCTCAATGAATACTAAGAATAGTCGTCGTGAGTAGAAATCCATTCTTTATAAACACTGTTTTAATTTAAAGGTTAATTAAGAAGAGATTTTTTATTGTTTATATTAATCACGATTTAATAAAAAGAAGAATAAAATATTGATCTAAATTAATAGATCACACATTGTCAAGTGTAATGAATAATCAAAACACAATAAAGTACAAAGTAGACTAAGTCAATGTTACACATTTTGATAGAAAGAAAATCTTTCTTTGCTTAGCACAAGATTACCTTTAAATGAACTTTTCCTTTTATTATTTTTATATTAAAAACTGCTTCCAGAATTCAAATTAATTCTTAGTAATCATCAGATATTAGTATAAAGAAAATTATACTAATAGACATTATTAAAATACATTTTTAAAGGATTTCTATAAAAAAAGGAACTGGATATTTCTATGTACATTTCGATATTTTAGAAGTTCTATTATAACTTCAATTATAACGTAAGTTACTCGTAATTGATTAGGAAAGATGCTAATTATGAAGCTTTATTGTTTAATATTGTTTTTATATTTCGCTTAAAAGTCAAATAATATTGCATATATATGTAGTTTAAATTTATTTGGATCAGTACATTTAATTGAAATTTTACATATAATCAAAATTATGTTTTAAAATGCTTGAATAATACCTTAAAGATGAATACTGAATTTTTATACTTTGATATATGAACTGCAAAGACGAAAAGTAATTTTGTTTTTTCGTCTTAAGTATGATAGTCCTAGGTGTTGTACAAAAATTATGCACACCGCTCTAATCCTCTTAAGTTAAATTTCAAATGACATTATTCAGTCACATAGCATTTGGCATAAATTGGTATTCTGAAAAACTATTAGTAGAAAATATTTTAAACATGGCAAAAAATTTGCTTAAGTTTATATTATTATTATAGTATTTAAATCAGCGATTCAGTAAATAATCTTAAGACGCTTTAAATACTATAAGATAATATATTATATAATAATAATAATAATTTATATTATAAAATACTGATTTGATTCTGTTATATTTTCATCAGAAATATATTATCATAATGAAATTTAAGCATAGATAGCAACAATTAAATTAGAAATAAGGAGTTAAAATTTAAAAACTCACAATTCTCCACGAAAACGTAAGACCTTAATGATGATTTGTTTTAATTCTTTTCATAAGACTAACTGTTCCTGCAAGGATAATGTCTTTTTTTTTCTAAAGAAAGCCTACTAAATTTTAAAATTTAAATTCACTTATTTTGAGTGTTATTTTATTTTTTAAAAAATAATCGTTTCATTTAGTTTCAGTGACTTCACAATTTTTGTACATCTCATGAATGGGTTATTAACTAAAATTGAAAACAAAAATTATGCATTGCTGATAAATTTGTTTTATGGGTTTTTATTTTAATCTTTAAATCCTTGATTTTCCAACGGATATCTTGATGTTTTTGTGAGAGAAAATTTATCTTCCTCTCTCTTTTCACCAACATCATTATCTTCCCAACACCCTCAAGGGTTATTGTGTCCTGAAGAGTTCATTTCCGTCTATGCGCTTCTCGAACTTCGGAATTCGTTCATCGTAGCGCCCTTTTTAGGTCACGGTTGAAACACCTCTTTCCGCCCTATACCTTCAATTACTATTTAGGTATAAAGCTTTTTATCAATACTTCAAAAATGTTTTCTATTATTATTAATTTATAAAGAAAAATAAGATTTTAATATTACTTACACTTTTGTTAGTATACAATTGAATTTTCAACAGTAGTGAAGCAGGAGAAAATTTTTTTAGTCAATGTATCATTTCAATATACTTGTTAGGTCTACAAGAAAGTTCTGTTCGGTATTAGAATAAAACAAAATTATAAATTTTTCATACCTTGAATAAACTTTTAATAATATAACTGCCATTAGTATATTTATAACTTCTTGGCAGCGTGAGGGTAATTTATGTATCCCATTTTTAAAAACCGCCTCATCCCTAGAGGCGGAAAACTGAACCAGTGTTTGTCTAATATCTTCTTCATTTTTGAATTTTCCACCCTGGAAATTTTTTTTTTTGTAAGAATAGAAACAAGTGATAATCGGAGAGTGCTAGATCCGAGGAGTATGGTGGATCCAGTTTAGCTCTTCGAGTTTCTAACGAGTCCCCATAGCAGCATGTGGCTTGGCATGATCATGAAGTAGTCCTTTCGAACATCACCGGGCTCTTATCTTGGAGCGCTGTGGGACAGTACTTCTCTGAATTTAGCTTTTTGTTCGGTTTCAATAGCTCAAAGTGTATTGGTCCTCAAATTCCCACCATAAACACTACATTTTCTTACTCAGTTTAGAGGTGGGGGGGGGCAGGTTTTCAGGGGGCAAAATGTGTCCTTTTCCTTTCGTTTCTTTAAAACCAAATCCCCCCCCCCCCAGTTATCGTTCGATTCAAGAAGAGCGCGATTTGTTTCGTGTATGCAAAGATGTACATATGAGGACACTGTCATTCAAATTCTTCTCACTTAGCTTATACCGCACCCATCTGGAATATTTCCAAGCTAATCCCAGTTTTCGAATCCAGTCCGAATAGTTTGTTGAGCTGAATCAAGCCGATGTTGCTCTAAAACAAGGGTGGGCAAACTTTTCCAGGGTACGGGCTACTTCTAATATTTTTAAGGTGTTGCGGTCCACCCTGTGGCGTAGGTGTGGCTATTCTGTATTAAATCTGTATGTTTTCTTTTCTTAACACTTATTTTTGTCATTGCACCCTTCTTTTAAAATGTGACAGATTACTACTTTTACTAACACGAGTAACACAAAATTGGCAAGCTGAATACTTGAACTATGAGTGACTACTTGACCGTGGAGCATGAACGTATTCAATACATACGGGAACATACGTGAAACGATGAATCTGGAATCGACGTAAGTACTTAATTTATTCACCGCCGAGTCTCGCGTCATCGCGGGACATGACATCAGAAGGAGAATCCACGCCCATGTAAACGTGGGGTGTGGGATGATATCTCAATAGCCTATTCTGTGCTATCGCGGGAAGAGCTAATGATCAACAATTATTCTCCCCTTTAGTCGGCGTGTGGGGAACAATTCATTTATTCGGCTGGCATCGCAGTGATTGAGCTTTTCCCTACAGTGGCATTGAACGTGTTAAGCGTCATCGGAGCGTTTCCACTGAAGGTGCGTGTGTCGTCTACACATTTATCGCATTAAGTAAACACAGCCGCATCAATTGCAAAAAAAACGATTCTCCATTCTAGCTGACGTCGGTGTTCCATATATGTTTCTTTAGTCTTAGGTCTTAATAAAGGTGATCACCCCAAAAAGTTTTGGCGGTCCACCGGTTGATCGCGATCAACTTAATGCCCATCCCCACTCTAAAAGGATTTTGTTCAAGAAGAGAGCAGCTTAAGAGAAAGGTCGAAATCTCGTAGTAAAATTTTTCGAACCATCTGCTGCATGATCTATCAGAGAAACTGCACCTTAACCAAACACTTTTCAATGAATTTCTACACACTTCTGTAGCATTTCTTTCTCGTTGTAATTCGTACAAAATACCAGAAGTGCCGGTTTATCCACTGCACGCTTGGGGTGCCCAGGGGCTCGGAAGGGCCCTAATAAACAGGACTTAATTAGATTTTCTGGCTTTAAATTTCGATCCTCCAGTGCCAAGGGGGCCTGCGGATTTGCGCCCAGGACCCGAAATGAGCTTAAATCGACACTGCAAAATAAGGTGGAGTAAATTAATATTATGAGTACACGATCACGTCTCACTTAAGGCTGTCTTCACCAAATGCACGAGAGCTTAAACTAAACGAGGAGAATATTTTCGGACAGAAAAATGCCTCAATTTTCATGAAAATTTGTAACATAGTAACTCATACTTTTGTTTATATTATAGTGTTTTTAAAATTTCAAAATATTCTATAAATAATTAATTTTTCCTTTTAACACGTAAAAGAATATCTCATTTAGCATTACAGTATAGGAGTACATACTAAACACATTTTACATCAGAAAAAATATATCAACTTGGATAAAAATGAATAATATGATAAAATAAGTGATTCTCTATAGGATAGAGGAGCCAGAATATAATATTAATGTTGGAGTACTTTTAAATCTGAAGAAATATTCCGAATCAGGGTCCTATTCTTTAACATTAACCGAAGACAGCCTTATATTAACATGAATCATTTTTATTTTAGTTCATTTGCTTGGTCAGTAAGTATGCATTAAATAGAAAGTAGTTCGCATTCTTTGTTGAAACTTGTAACCAGAATGAACAGAACTTTCCGGTTAGCCTTGTATAAAAAGTTTGTTTTATTTAATAATTTTTTCATCTTAGTTTTGGTTCACACAAACTTTTTTTTTAATTCTTAATTTTGAATCAAATTCTAGCCTATTCTTAAAAGTCAGATTATAAAGGAGTCAAATACATATACATTCGGACCTCTGTTTAACGAAGTCGCTAAATCCCGAAAAAAAGTTCGTTATATGGAAGATTCGTTATATAGAGGTTCATCTTTCAATATACTTTAGAAACCACGTGAAATAAATTTTAAATTCATGAACACTATACATTAAACAAAAGCAATTATTTACACATTTTTGTAAATTAATATTTATGTATTTTATATATCTTACCCATCAAAAAAGAGAAAGAAAGCAAGAAAAACTGCAAGAAAAGCAAGAAAAATGTCTAGGAATATACTGCATTTTCAACATTAAGAAAATAATTTTTGAAGGACATCTTCTAATTTAAAGTATACAAGTAATTTTCAACATACATTATTTTATATTTTGAGATTCTAAACATACATTATCGCATGCGTCCTTAAATTTAATTACTCTTAAAATATGTTAATTTCGTTTGAGTTCTTTGTTTGAAAAAATGCTTTATTACATAATATATACGCCTCACATCTTTTCAATGCACCCAAACTCCCTTTGTGACCACCATAAAATGCGTTAAAAGAGAAAATAACTTGAAATGTCCAGAAATACTTAAAACATAGGGAGGAAAAAAATTGAATCACAAGAGAAAAATTTCGTTATATAGAAAATACACTTTACTATTGCGAGGTTATTTTACGAAGAAAATCGTGAAAAAGTTCGCTATATAGAAAAATTCACAATATAGAGGTTCGTTTTATGGAAGTTCGACTGTATAAACGTTTAAAGTGTTTTAAAACTCCAATGTATGTGGATATAAAGCTCTATCATCAAAATAATTTTAACGCTTTTGAAAATTTTTATGTGAAACATTTAACACACCCCAACTTATTTATACAAATTTTTTCTGTAATTTAAGAACTAAACTTCAGTCTACGTAGTTGATACATTTTGTTTCCATTGTTACATTTTATTTATGTTTTGGAACGTTTCTTTGTGATGAAAATTCTGATCAAGAAACCATGACTTTCAAAGAATTCAGTTCACACACAACGAAGGAAGTAAAAATAACTCAGCCTTTTTTAATGTTTTGGAAAAACAAGCCGGTTTGATGACAGTTTTATTTTTGTTCAATATTTATAAAAGTGTTCTCGATATATTCAAAACTATGTCACCAATTCCTAATTTTAATTTTCTTATGTTATGTTCACGTGTATCGGGTCATGCAAGTCCGCTGTTTTTCAGAAACGTAATCTCAAAAACCAACATTGCGTCAATGCGAAAATCAGACAGGCGTAACGATTTAGCTAAATTAAAAGTACTCAAGGTTTTACGAAGATACTCTCTGACAGAAAAAAAAAAAAAAAAAAAAAAGGTTGTTTGTATTGGATTTTATTATATTTCGCCTGAATATGTCATTTTTCCTTTGTGTAATTTAATTCTCCTATCTAATTGCTTTAGTGAATGTATCATTTTCATCCCAAAGTTTTTTAAAAGAAATATAAAGCATATTCTGGTTTTTATGTAATTCAGGTTAGTTTTTTTCATTTAAAAATAATATAAAATTTTATGGAAAAATTAAATTTTAATTAAAATAATATACAAATTTATTTTTAAAATAAATGAATTAAAATCATTAGGGGTTAAAAAGTTGTTTTATGTTACTACGTATTATAATAATATATAATAATGTAGTATATATACAATAATATACATAATCAGATGTTTTATAATGTATGTAATGTGTGTAAGATGTTTTATAATATGACATCCCTCTCGAATTTTACTTATTATTATTATACACAGTATGTCCCCAAAATAGCTCCTAAACTCTGCGCAGCTAGATTTCCTGTTAAAAATGCATAAAAAATGCCCGAAGAACTGTACCTGTTCTACCTACAGTTCACAAGAAAAATACGATAAATGATAATGGATGAATGATGATGCATGATGGTTCATGATGGGGATCCAACACATTTTTGTGCTCCCGTAAGTATTTGGCTCGACACGGCATACTCCAACAGCTGGATCGGACATGAAGGTCCAATTCTATGGCCGGCACTATCAACAGATCTCACACCGTTGGAATTTTTTTACCTAAGGGATTGGTGTATGGAGACATTGTGACAACACAAACGGACTGAGTTGATCGTCTGCATGCTAGTTGTACTTTTCTGCTGAGACGTGGACACTCATCCATTCCATGACACGTTCAAGCCTGCCTCGATATGCACATAGGGCACTTTGAACAGCTGTTTTTTTTATTATTTGCAAATACTTCTGTTGATGTGTCCAATACGGCTGTGACGCCAGTTTTTGTTTTTCGTATTTTTTTCGTAAACTATGGATCGCGCACAGGTACTGTTCTTTGCGCATTTTCTATGTAGTTCCAACTGGCTGAGCCGAGTTTGGACGTAATTTTTGGGACACCCTGTATACACCAGTCCATTCCCTATTTGGTGCCACATGCCACAAATCGCACAGATAAGTGATAAGTCACTTATATGTGTGATATCACTATCATATCACTCCGACGCAACATACACAATCCTACGCATCGCTTCTTCACAATAGTGGACCACTCTTTCTGAACACAAGTGTAGCAAGGCCACGCGTTAAGCGAAAGATATGGACGGCTGACAACAAGTGTGGTCGGTCTATTGTCCATTTGAAAAAGGAAAGCAATAAGAGTATCTTTTTGCATGAGGAACCGAGAAACACAAAGAAGAGATGACACAAAGATGGTCATCAAAGGGACTGCGTTACGTAGAGACACGCAAAGACAGTACAACACAAAAAATGTAAGCTCCAAACTGTTTGCTACAAGGCTCTACTTGATTGTGAGTGTTCGAATTTTCGAGAGCTATATAAGATATCGAATTTTTGCTTGTTGTATTCTGGCCAGCCGCAGATTTTACTCCGAAATATTGAGTGTACTAAAACGTATTGTTTTAGTTGGAAATATCAAGAGTTTTTCTAGGGGCTGAGCATATACTTCAAATTAGAGAGAAGCTCGTATTATCTAAGGTTTGAATTAGCAAAAATCGACTGTATTTGTAAAATTCGTTTTTTTTTTTTTTTTTTTTACTATGCCATTTTATGGTTTTATTTTTATCATTAGATTATACTTCTTCCAGAGTTTCCAAGTTCCCTTTCCAAAGTTTGGTAAGAACTAAAAATGCCTTTTCAAGCTTTCTATCTAAGGCTTCTTTCTATATAACCAAAGGAGTGATTACAGATAAACAGAAAAAAAATATCGAGACGAGGCTACGATTAGAGGATATTATTTCTGTTTATTGGTCATGGCATTTATAGTTAGAGTTAAGTTAAAATGTTGCTATACTTGTGTGTGGTGTACGTACATATATATATATATATATATATAATAAATTGTATCTTTTTATCCCCTCTTTCTAAAATTAACAATGGTGACTATTGCAATTACACACAAGAAAATTATTTGTAAAATTTTTCAAAATCAAAATTTTTCTCATTAGGAAAAATGTCATAAAAAAGGAAGTTTTCCCTAGATTTTCTTTATTTGTCCAATTATTAAAAATATTTTTTTGATCATTTTAGTGCACCGTATGCAAGTTTTCAGATCTTTATCAAATATTAAAAAATGCTTAAAAAAGTCATAAAAATAATTCGACTTCTTTTTTTCTGTCTTTCATTCCTTCGAATACAATTTTTTCTATTCCAAAGCAAAAGTTAAGATCCGAAAAAAAAGTAAGAAACTCCATATGATTAATATGATTAATGCATTAGAAATTCACGACTGGGTGTCGACGGTAGCCTTAACTCTCTTATTTACATTAATATGTTCCACTTCTTTCACAACAAATTTTGTTTCATTACTCCTCTCGAGTCGATAGTTATAAATTTGATGAATAAGAGAATGGCACTATATACTTGATCAAATTCTTTGTGAATTTTTGGCCTATCAAATCAAAGAAAGAAATTAATCAAGATAAAGTATGAAATATATTCTACACATTATTCACGCCAAATTGCAAAATTGAATATATAGGCAACAAAATAAATAATAATAAGCGAAATAAAGGCAGTCTCATTTAAGATTAAATGTATTTATCTTCATTTTATCCAAATTTATAGGAGCTTGTTAGGAGCTGTGAGTTAATATTCTTTTGTTTAGAATCCTAATTCTGAATTTTTAAATTAATTGTAACATTAACGTAACTAAAAATGTTAGTATCTGGGATATAAAAACTTCTTCAAAGTATAAAAGGTTTTCTTTAAGCACTTATTTCTGCTACAGCTTTATAGCAACCGAAACAATACTAATTAATTTATTCAAATTCAGATTTTAAATTTGTTTTAAAAATCTATATTATGTCTTTCTTAAAAATATAAAATTATTTTTTGAGTATATACCCTTTTTGTAGAGATATCATAGCTTATACAGACAAAAACTATTGCTATTAAAATGATCATCTGAGAAGTAATACTCTTACGAGATAGGTCTTCTCTTGCTTTCTCTCATTTATTTTTATTGATTACGTATTTCTCAAATTCTTTTACAATGCAAATTTCAAAAGCACGTGAAATTTTTCATTAAATATATTTTTGAGAAAATAATTAATAATACTATATAATTTCATGAATATTAAATCAATTTTCTGTCCAATTCTTTCTTTCGAATCATGGCATGGAAATTTCAATTTTATATCTGTGTATTATTAAAAGGATTTTCTACTTTTAAATCCTGCTCTTTTCCAGCTATCCAAGATTGTATATAATAATATTTGAATGACATTTATAAAATATCTCAGTCTCTTTCAGAAAAAAAAAGGACGTAATATCCTGTTATTAAATTCTTTTCAAATGTCAGGAATTGTTTAAGAGAATCTTCTTAAAACATGTTTTTTATACAGGTCTTGAAGATTCAAATTAATAACCTAGAAACAGGGCTACCTACCTCTGTAACAATATAGTTAACATTACATTACAGTCTTAAACGTTGATAAAGACAGAATGGTTATTTTTTCTTGTGTACTTTTTTAAGCCTTTTTCGGCTCATCGAATGACATCATTATGTTTTAGGATGATAAACATTTAGGTTGCTTAAAAGTATTTCTTTCAATGGATATTTTTGAAGTGTAATGTGTGGTCATGAATTATCATAATTGCTACACGAGAACCCAACAAAAATTGGGTGAACGGAACCAAACAGCCTTCTTCAACGGCTTCTACAAAAACCGTTTTTGATGTTTGTTTTATTTTTCAGTTCCACTTAATTGAGCATCAAACACAAAACCTAACGATTCGTATATAGGAAAGGAAGCATTAAGTTCATGGTCGAAATGATTCTCAGTGGGTGGTAACGCAACTTTGATGTTATGATGCTGCGAAATTTCCGCACCAGTGAGGGAACATTTTTTTTTATAAAAAAAAAATCAGTTATCATGCTTTGCTATAGATTATTTTCGTCGGAATCTGAAGGATAGATTTATGAATAAATAAAAAAAAATTTACGAGAAGGTTTTCTTCTCAGCATGTGCAATTTATATAAAAATATATTAATGTCTATAAAGAACTATTTTTGTGAATTGTAATCTTTATTTCAAAGATAAAAACCACAATGAATTTTAAAATGCATAGTAGAAGAGAAGCTATGGTTATTTATTGCATTATGTAATGCTTTTATTATACAGATTACTCAGATTTTATCAGCAAATACTAAAACTTCCTTTTATGAAGCAAATTTTTTTAAAAAAGCGACAAAAACTTTGAGAAATTTGGGTGTAGAATATATAATTTAAATAAATAAATACATTTATACATAAATAAACATAAAATAAAATAAATAATAAAAATAAATATATACATTCCCATTCTTGTTTAAATAAAATTTTTAAAAAAATTATGGCTAAAAGATTGACAAAAATCAAAACGTCTTATTTTTTTATTATTATTATTATAGCTTTACTCGTACTTTAACATTTTGTTACATCAATCAATTAATAAATATTCGTCCATATTTTTATATGAAGATCAAAATTGCATCTTACTAATACAAAATGCCAATTAATGGTTTAACGCAATGGTTTAATTGTGTTACCACTTACGTCTGTAAGCCTCATGTTATGCAATGTGGAGTATGAGGAGTTTTGCAAATAAATAAATAAATAAAATAATGCAAAATGCAAAAATTATTTAGAAAATTAAAAACTTAAATCATATTTCAAAATCAAATGAATTTAATGTAAAAATTGTGACTGTAGATAATGGACATTTTAACGTTACTTATGCAATTTTGTTTCTAAGATATGTTGGATTAGTCATAACTATTACTGTCTTTTTGAAATGTTTTTAAAATGCCGTAAGATATTCAGATTTAAATTTAGGTTAAGATTTAAGATTTAGATTTACAATTATTTTAATTCTTTGATCCGAAGCAAGACAAGTTCAATTGCTATTAATAAATGAAATTATTTTAATAACTCTTTAGTAAATTAGATGAAAATATTAAATTATAGAAAAATAATTTTTGTTGTAAATCACCCAATGAGAGGTAAAGAAAGTGGGCTCTAAAATCGAATAAATTAATATTATACTGTTTAAAATTCATATTTTATTTAAAATATTGTATCACATGCACATCTACAACGTTTTTCAATAATTTTCTTATTAATGGAATATATTATTGTAATCCAATCAATCGTCAAATTTAAAGTTTTACAGAAAACCATTTATTTAAAATTATTGTTACGAATAATTTTTCTAAAATTAAAATATTTAATGGAAACATTAAGTTTTAATTTTATTACATATTTCATAAAATGAGTGTTTAGATATTTTATATTGATTGAAATGTCATCAAATGGTTCTAATGGTTTTTACAAAGTTAAAAGCGATAAACCTTTTATACAGAATAAAACCATATGCATCAAAGCTTTGGACATTGCTTAAAATCAAACCTGATTTCTTTATTGTATCTGTCTAGCTGGTTACATTTTTTCTTTGTATTGAAAACAGTTATGAAATCCCCACGCGCCACAGAAGTAAGTATTAATCACACATTACAAAGGGAAAAAAAGAAGAAAAAAACTTTTGAGGTTATGAAAGATTACAAATATTTACAACAAATTCACAGAACTTTTTAAAAGCCCTTCTGGAGGAAATAATTTGGTGAAGATACGTAGGCCAACTTATATTAAGTCCCTTGAAGGCCAGTCTTAGGATCTTTCGTTCTCTGACAAACTTGGAACACAATGGGAACGCATGTTCCACATTTTCTTCGCCACCAATATTTCATTCACAGGAAGATGAGGGGGAACTAAATTAAATTTGTTCGAGTAGCTTATAAAGTTACCATGACCTGTTAAAAATTGACTTATTTTCCAATTAGTATAAAAGTGATGGCGGGATAGTCTCTTGATGATGGTTGGAAAAATTTCTTTGTTAAGCTCCCTTTATTTGAAATAAGATATTTTTAGTTCCGAGATTTCACCATTCTTTCTTTCATAATATTCTTGTAAAATTATTTAGGAATATTAACTACAATGTCAATTTCGCGCTTGGTGGCAGCCCTTGCAAGCCAATCGGCCCGCTCATTTCCAAGAACGTCCGTGTCTCCGCGAACAAATACAAAACTTATAGAGGTGTTATCTTTTAGGCTTTTAAGTCGCTTTTGGATCTCGACGATTATGTTGTTTGACGAAAAAATACACCTCAGAGAATGCAAGGAGGAAAGAGAGTCAGTGCAAATGAGATAGTCTGAGATGACACTATTTTGTTCAGTGATCCATTTAATGGCGAAGTTTAAACATAAAAGTTCACTACAAAAACTGTGCATTCCTCACAAATTCTAAATTGAAAGTGCTCGGATTCAACCCCACTCCTGGAGACAACAAAAGCGAAACCATCTCTGCCATCAATTTTTCTGCCATCAGTATAACAAATAACAGGGAAATAATTCATGCTTTTGTCACTAAGTTGATATAATTCTTCTTTGAAAGATGAGGGAGAAAAAATGGAGACAGAATTCAATCATAATTAGAGATGGAAGAAGCAGAGAGCTGGGGTTATTTTACAAACATAAGTCACAACTCAGACGAAAAACGCACTTATGTAAGATAATTTACAATATATGAATCCGTTTCTAGATTTTATCCGTTTCTAGACTTTTGAAAAATTATCTAACTACCTATCAACATTATTTATTAATAAATAATTGATAACTGTTAATAATTTCAAGTAATGTATTTCCATAATTCAGAACTATTTAAAAGACTTCGATATGTAACAAAAGAAAGGCGGAGGAAATATAAATGGTACATTATTTGTAAAGCAGAAATATTAGAGAGTTTAGCGAGAAAAAGATATTTTCATAATCTTTGAAAAGTAGGTAAAAGAAAACCAGATAAATAAAATATAAAGGTTTTAGTAAAATTCTTGGTAGAGTTGTAAGAAAATTAACCGGGATTTAGTAATTTTTATCTAATATTCTTCCTTCTTTGAGATAATGCATAAAGAGAGTCGAGGAAAATTTGAAAACAACACTCGAAGCCCCCTTTTTAGAAGAGAAATTAATTCAGTTTATAAAGTTCTAAATCATACAATATAGCCAATTCCTTAAATTTATGATTTAAAAGAAAACTGTCAGTTTTACACAGACATAAAATTGGTGATTTAAATCATTTAAAATGTCTTCCAAAGCATTTTTAACATTCAAGTTAACGAAATTTTGAATTATCATTTCTTTGTTACATAGAAGGTATTTTAACTGATTTGTCTTCTTTCCGCTTCCTTAATATTAAATATACAAGTGTCATGAAGACATAAAGTTTTGGTGGTAAAAATAACTGATTAATGTAGGTAAATATATATATATATATATATATATATATATATATATATATATATATATAATACCCTTTAATGTCATCTGAACAACTTTTTAAATTGTAATGGTTGTGGCCCTTCAGGACTCGCGGGCAAACAATTAACTATCTTGCCAATCTGAAGGGATTTAATTGTGACTGTATCTTAAAAACTAAAACCTCAGCGTTTTTAAAGAGGTTGCGAGTCAGAATTCATCGTACGATACCTTTCCACCATTCGCAAGCCCCGCCCTAAGAAATCATATGAATTTAGAGCTTCCGGTTGCCATTTCATATAAAAGTCCGAGATACTCTATAAAAGCCCCCTTCCTTATTGTCCTTTGTCATGTAACCTGGTGCATCTCACTTTTGTTTCTGTGTCCTTTTTGTGCCGTCCGTATTTGTGTTTGCTGTTTGAAATGTCCTACATCAAATAAATGTGCATCAAAATCAACCAGTCTATTCCATCCTGTCAACGGCATTTACATCCACAAATTCATAATGGAAACTAAATTCAGCAAATAATTTTAACCACTCTGCCTACGCTATTACATATATATATATATATTCGCAAGCATCGAGTGTGCGTTAAAAGTTTTGAAGCTTAATACAATGGTAACTATCATTCTTCCTATCTGATGACGGTACAATAGAGTGGATTGAAAGATTTTTTTTTTTCACTAAATTTCAAAACCTACCTATGCGGAAAAGATATTCTACAGCATATAAATGGAAGAAAAATAAATATTTTTTAAAAAATTAATTTCTATGTTAAATATTGCCACAAGTTATATAAAGCTTAGGTATTTGAGCTTTTTGTTGTAAAATGTCAAAGTAATTTTTGTTTAAAAAAAGCATGCATTTCAGTACTTTTAACGTTTATTGTGATGAGAAGACATATACTAAGTAGTTACAAGGAGAAAAAAAACATCAGGTATATTTAACAGATTCTTTAGTATTAATCATTTTCCCAATTTGTCTGAACTAATACTTTTATCGCTAACTTCATTTTGAGCTGTGCGAAAATTTCCAGTAAACTTACGCTTTTTTGACGAATTTTTCTTCCGTGTCCCATGGCAGAAATATAAAGAGTATTTAAAATACAATTTTAGGAAATACGAAAGCCAAAATGAACTGATTTCAGAAAAAAACAAAATGCAAAAATTAGCAGCAATGTTACGAAGTAAATAAACAGATATCCTGAAATTGCCAGATTTGAAAACTTAATTTAAAAAGAGTAATAAGGGAGGCTGCTTTGTAACATTTAAATAAACTATTAAAATATACTTTACTTCAAAATATAGTTTTAAGAAAGTGGAAGGAAACCAAAAACCATTCAGTTTTGGTTTCAGAATGCCACTTTCGGTAGGCATTTACAAATCGAAAGTGTCATCTGCTTTTACTAAAACAGTTATAATTTTTATTCTAACGAATGAAAAATAAAAAACTACGTATTTTTATAAAGTTAATAAGTTGGTCTACAAAATTAACTCATAAATTTTTGATCAAATTTACGTTTTTAGGGTAGTTGAATACCTTAATAAAAAAAAACCTGCTGTCGAAATAACAGCGAACGATAAAGAGGAAAATGAAAAAATCTTGCATCGTACTAATTCTACGATGCGGGGAAAGAGAGTTGTGTTATCAAACATTGCAATTTATTTTGTACTACTCACTTAGCAGTAATAACCACTTCCAATTATTTATATTGAAGAAAAAAATAATTTTAATTTTATTCAAAAATCATTTAACCAAAATTAAATCTTTTTCCGTTTTTATTCAAAAATTCATCCCCTTTGTGGCATTATTAAATTTTGAAATTATTTTTTTAAAATTATTTTTCTCCTAATCTCCATATCATGAAAGGAGATTTTCCATAAAATATTTTTATCGCATAGTATATATATATAGGTTCCTATTAATAGTACTTTTCGCTTCTCCGTATAACCGTGATACTTCCTACTGGGCAACATTTCGATATTTATCGCCAATTCCTAATTTTCTTAATTCTAATACGTTATTCAAGTTTTTAAAAGCTCTTTTGCGTAGTTGAATATTTATATATATTATAAATGTGAAATCAAAATTGTAAAGATAAATGTTAGAAGTTATCAGAATTTTTATTTTGAACCTTTTGTTTGTGTTGCTATATATACATCATAACTCATTTACATCTTAGAATGCCGATAGAAAAGAAAACTAAGCTCTATTAAGTGTATAGTGAAGTATGCTCATAACAGAGTTCAGTTTTGGGAGAGTAAACACACTTCGTGTGTGTATGAAGACTATTTGAAAAACAATTGTTCATGCCTTAAACAGGGAAAGTTTCTTTTCTCTTTCAAGTAATTTATAAGAACTATACAGCAATTTGCAAGAAGTTCCTTTTTTAATAAGTATCTGTTCTCAGCTCTTTGTATTTCTTTGAGAAACAGAAATCTACGCACAAATTTTAAGTTCATAAACCTTAACAGCAGTTAGAACAATAGTTCCGCAAACACTGGGAAAAATGGAAGGTGTTTTTAATGAAATAACTTCTCTAAGGAACCTACTGAACCGAATCGTTTCGAACTGAATAAATGTAATATGCTTCCCGTAAACTTTTATGTATGCTAAGCGCAGACAGGAAAAACGTCATGAAAGGTCACACCGATTTCGTTAATTTCCGCACGGATTGCGGCATAGACAACGGGTAACGATCTTTAGTAGCATCTCTGATTTGTTTGTTTGCTTGATTGCAATCAAAATTGCTCGAATTACTTATGATAATTCTTATCCGGTTCAGTTTTAGAACAAAAGATACATTTTTAGTTTTACATTTCTTGTAACAGAGGGTAAAACTAAAAATAAATTGTAGTTTTAAGGTTTAGTTGATTATAATTTAGTTTTAGTCTTTTTACTCCCTACGCTGATTTTATTTCAAAACAATTTCCAGTAATTATATATATATATATATATATATATATATATATATATATATAAAGAAGGAGAAGGGGTTTCAATGTTCTAGGATTTAAATTGATATAAATAATACTTTATAGAAGTATTGATATAAATAATACTTTATAGAATACAGTATGTTGATATCGGCTACGTACCAATAGGAGACTGAAATGTTTCAAATAATGCAGTACAAATATTCATACCTTGTTACGATTGGAAAGTTGTCTGTTTTCAGTTCATTATGCGATTCTATTTTTTCAACAATTAAAGCATGTGATTCTCGTTCAAAATGAAATAATACACTGGTGTGCAAGACTTAAGCAACAATGTAAATTTTAAGCAAATAGCCGAGAAATTGTAGAGAAGAGGTTTTTGCGATCAGTACAATGAACTCGCAATTCAGCAGAAAGGTGTGAGTGAAAGAGAAAGTGTGTGAATATTAGCGTCGGGTGACGGATCTCGTAATTTTGAACCACGCCCAGGACGACACCTGAGCTGGCACCCCTTTTCCTAAATTCCATACCACACCAACGAGAGGGCACTTGTGAACCCTGACAGATTCCCCGTGCATCAGTCCCTCTACATGGCGGGTCTTCAGCGGCACTAAACGCGCCGACCACGAGTCCGTGACCACTAGACTAGGGATGGCGAACCAGTGCCACGCGTGCCATTGATGGCACGCGACAAAATATTTTTTGCACGCCAATAAGCAAAATGGTTTACATTTTATTTCAAAATTTCAAAGTTCACTTAAAGTATTACGAACAAATGCGAGTGATCGGTCGTGGGGTGGTAAGGAGCACACTCGTTTGTTATTGTTTTGCCTTAGTTACGCAATTACTTATGATGTAAAGTTTGTCTACGCGTAGCATAGTCAATGACATTGACACAACTGTATTTTAAAGTTTATCTGTGTCAGACTTATGATTTTTAACTGTTACTTAACATGGTTAGTTCAGCAAAAGAACAAAAAGGTCGAGATAGTATGCGTAACAGAGAATTTCAAATTTAGTGGATCGAGAGACATGGCATTATTAGTAAAGGCGACAAAGCGATGTGTGTTTTATGTTCTGGAATTGTTGTATGCAGAACATCGTCTGTAAAACGGTATTTTGAAACAAATTGCAAACCCTCTTGTCAAAAAAAGTGAACCACACAGCAAAAATAATTAACTTCTTAGAAACCGTTTAGCAGATGACTCAAATTCAGCATGTATTCTACAAAAAGTAACATTTTTTACAATCCTAATATAAGTTATTCGTCCTCCACACACACAATCTGCAACAACAGAAGTCATACTAATGTTACTTTAATTTGAATTACACGTGTAACTAAAACATTGATAACTATACTGTACAAAAGGTATTTTTTCGTAGTAAATAGAGTTTTGTGTTGTTAGTATTTAGTTTTATTATTTTCTCAATAATCACAAGTCAAAATTATTTAACGGCACGTCTATACCTCACTTAACATTTCTTTAGAAAAAAAGGGCACGTTTATCCAAAAAGGTTCGCCACCCCTGCACTAGACTATCGCTGCCACTCAGTAGAAAGTAGATGCGTATGCACACAGATGTCAGGAACAAAACGTCAAAGGTGAAGTGAGTGTACGCAAAATCCGTGTGATCGGCGAGCGTCACATAAGACTACAATAAAAGGGAGAACAGACGTGCAATTAAAGACGTTCGTGAAATATGGCTTGAAGAAATCTCCAGAATGACTTCATACGTGGAAAAATGATTGGAAAGTTGGAGGAGCGCGTATATATAGTTTGACCAGTGCAACTGGAGAGTTCGGAATTAACAAAAGTGTCGTTTCGCACACTTTGAAAGCCTTCAAACAATAGGTAAAGCTGTTAGAAAGGTTGGTGTTGTCCACCCTAGGAAAACAGCTGCAGTGGATGACCGATATATCGTCCTAAAGGCGAAAAGAGCCCGATACCAGTCAACAAGCGTCATTGCTCAGCAACAGTGTATGGCAACAAGGCGACAAGTATCGAGGTTTACTGTAGCAAGACGCCTTCACAAAAAGGGCCTATCTACCCATCGTCCTTAACGCTGTATCCCTTTGAAAGAGTTGGCCATCGGCGGCACCGTTTAGAGTTGTGTAAGGGGCACAAAACTGGAAATCTCATCAATAGAGCTGTATGCTCTTTACGGATGAGAGTCTTTTCAGTACCACAAGAGATTCTCATCGCCAGTTGATTAGGAGAGGGGTCGGGACATGATTTCATCCCAGTAACATCACGGAAAGAGACCGTTATGAAGGTCCTGGAGTTATCGTCTGGGGAGACATTATATTGAATGGAAGGATTGAGCTCCACATTTTCGACAGAGGTTTTGTAAGCGGAGATCGCTATCGCAAGGAGATGGTCCTTCCCCTTGTGCGTTTGTTTCGAAGCGCTATTGGACCAGACTTTGTTTTCGTGGATGACAACGCACTGCTACATCGGACTACTGCTGTTCAGTAGCTAGTGGAAAGGGAAGATATCACTCGGATGGATTAGTCATTCTCTCCTTAAATCCCATAGAACAGCGGTTCTTAAACTTTAGATCCCCGCGGCTACCCTTTAAGTATCAGTGTGATATCGAGGACCTCCAAGATTTTGAACAGCCCTCCCAGACTTAATATTTGTGATCAAAATACAAGCTCTAGCAGAATTTTTCCATTGGGGACGATTTAGTCCTCTAGACTAGAATGACACATCTTTCAATTTTTCCACGAGGTCTTTCAGAGTCTATAAAACAGGGGAATATCAACAATTCATGAAAAACTCCAAGGATCCCCTGAGGGTCCTTCGGACCACAGTTTAAGAACCATTGCCGTAGAACATGTGTCGAATATTTTGGGGAGACGCCTTGAGGCACTGTTACATCCTCTGGAGAGCACCAAACAACTGAAACAGATGCGGATTGAGGAATGGGTATTCTTACTTTAAAAACTGTTAAACAATCTGGTATTGAGTATGAAGAGATGGTGTGAAGCAACCACTGTAGTAAAGGGAGTGCATATCCCCTATTATGGAAAATCTTCTTGTTGTTCTTCCTCTTGGACAGATAATCATATGTAACGATACTATGAGTTCAATAAAGCCTTTTTTTTTTTGTTTGATTCCATACTATATGCATTGTATTCATTTTTGCGCAACTATGCTTTCATCATCGCTTAGGTACAAAATGCTGTCTCTCATTTCTAAATTTCATGTTTCTCAGACGATTTCTCACGGAGTTATGGCGGAAAAAACAACAATTGTTGCTTAAGTTTTACACACCTGTGTAAATATCAGTTAGATTCAAGTCCAGAAGTCTTTATTTTTGTGCTTTTAAAAGAAAATATGACTTTTGAAATCATTAGTTCCTTTCCCTGATTGTCGCAATACTGAGATTTTATCTGTCTGTTAATATAAAATGTTAAATACGTATCAGTTAGTTCTCTATCTGTATCAAATAAAAAATAAACGAATGTTAATACACTTCAAGAGTTGTATATATATATGTATGTATATGTATATATGCATACTTGCATGTATACATATATATATAAACTATTAAATATTACTTGGTTTAGTTACAACAAAAATAAAGAAAATTATTGCACTATTGTACCATGTTGTATTGGTAAATAACATATTTTCTCGGGTACAATGCAGCGCTTCTCAAACTTTCAATATTTGCTCCCTAATATTAAATCATAATTTTCATCGCACCCCCCCCCCCTTCTCCAATCAATAACAATGCATTGGATTCAAAAATACTATACGTTTACATTAAAGCTACAATACTACTTTAACCTCTTGAGTGCTAACGGCGTATATAAACGTCTCGATCAGCCAAAGCATTAATGGTCCCAGACGAATATATACGTCTTTTCGAAGTACAATTTTTTCTGTGCACTGCATCCATAAAATCATTCCGAAGGCTTTGGTGTAAATAAAAGAACCTTGACAGAGTTTGTGAAGAATTTACGTATTTCAGAGAATTTCTTTATACATATATTCCTTTTCTGCCCCCTCCCCTAATACATCACATACGCGCGCCTACGTAGAAAACGATTGGTTTGGGGAGCGAGTTTCGTAACTTTTAATCGACAGTTAAGGGATTAATTATACAGTACAAATTTTCAAGATAAGTGCTAATTTTAGCATGTAATTTTATGTAAGACAAGCCCATGAGGTGACTTGTAATTATTAAACTTTTTCTTAACTTACTATTGTTAAATTAATTATGAAATACATTGTTCAGTACTGATACATTTATAAGTGTATCATATCAGTGCAAATATATTTTATTTTTTTTATGTCAGAATGCATTTTGTTTGTTTACTTTCAGTTAATTAATATTTTTGAAAAATAATCTTTTGTTTTCGACAATTTGAAAAACGCTGGTATAATGAGCTTCTTTGTACAGGAATCAAATTTCTACCTGAATATTTGAAGTTTAAAATAATAGATTAAGTTATTAATAAAAAATAAAGTAAGCAGTTTTTAATAGTGCGCTGAACTCCTATAATTTTGAAAAACGGTACTTCCATGGTTTCTATAAGTGTGATGGGTATTTAACACATGTCTTAGCTATTCTATAACAACAATCTGCCCTCTATGACTTTTTCCCCTCCCTCTCTCCTTGATACATATACAAAAGTCATTATAAAGGTCTGAAGAGTGTTACATGCCAGTTTTGTAGAAAAGAAGTATCCATGAAATAAAAACAGACCACAGCCGCTAACTTAATCGTGACCATCTTCAAAGTTTACTTATTTTTAAATAAAATTATTACTATTTATTCCCTTTGTTAGACAATTAAAATCGAGTAGGGTGTGTGTGTGGTCTCGGAGTTTTTCTGTCATGTGTATTATTAGTACTGTATACAATAACAGACTTCTTTTAGCTTGTCAATCAAGTAACTTAGATTTTGTATTATGTTCTTTATCAATGATCATTATCATGTTATCCAGTCTTCTCATCAGACTCTAAAGATTCTGTTTTTCACATCGCTTTTGATCCAAATTGTAAAACCAGTCTATTTTCTACTTATTTCTAATTTTATATTACTCTTCTATTCGTGCATTAAATTTTTCCCACTATTTTTTGTGGGTTTATTTTGACAGAGTATATACTTATTCTAAGAAATAATTACTGAGGAAATTATTGTACTCAAAGTGGACCTTAGATCCCCAATCTTTATTTCATAGATCTTCTTATCACAGTCCACAATATCATATTTTCCCCCTGTTTTATAGCTTTACGAATAAAATAAGCAAAAAAAAAAAAAAAAACTAAGTAAACAGGAAAAATTTATCTTAAAATGAATGAGTATAATTTAAACAAAAAATAATTGACATCGTTGTTTATTAAAAGACCAACAAAACACAAATTTATCTACACACACACACTCGTATGTGTAGAGAGAGGAGAGAGAAAGAAAAAAAGAGCTAGAGAGGAGAGAGATTCTTATATATTATGGGGCAAAAATCGTAAAACAAATAAAAAAAGCAACTTCCAAACATCAAATAGCAGAGTTAAAAAGTACAGTAAAGGTGTTCTTTCCGGCAGTTAAAAATTGATTTTTTAATATTAATTCTTTTAAAAAACAATTACTGGTTAAATTTCACTTTTTTTTTAACAAACTTCATAAAAGAATTTTCTCTAATTTTTAAAAAAAAATTTTTTTTCCATTCCATCATTTACAATGAAATATTTTAAACTTTTTTCATGATTCACTTTACATTTTCAGTTAAGATTTTGTGTTATGCACGTCTAAAATTGTATCAATTTTTTAAAAAAAATATTTAAATGTTAATTTTGAGAACTTTATTTTGTAGGCTTTTATGAACAATTCTCAGTTTTCATTGTTTATCCAAGTAATTTACTTATTCTTCCTAAATATGCTACAAGTTAATTTAATCCTTTCGCGTTTTAAGTAGTTTTTTAAAAAATAAAAGTCTTTCTCTTGACGTATCTGTTGATCTGTTGTTGAAATTACAATGGTTAAATAATATAAACTGGTCGAATATTTTTTTCCCTTCAAAAATAAATATTACGATAATTATATTAAAATGCAAATCCTCCTCTCTCTTTTAGAAATTTATTTTAAAAATAAATAATATTTATTTGTATCAAATGAAAAAAAAACTTTTATTTTCCCAATTAAAATCAGACCCCAATTTAATGAATTCGTCGGAACCTAACATTTTGTTCGTTATATTCATTCTTTTAGATATTTGCTATATCAGGGTTCTTTTACCTTTTTGAAATTCTATAATAAGCAACTACACCAAAAAATTCGTACACACTTTTTATTCAACAGCTAAAAATATTATTAGTGAATTATTACGCTCCAGTTAAAAGGAAATTTTAAAATACCGACTAATAGATGTTTGTCAATTTTTTTTTATCCCTGACTCGAAAGAGTTCTTTTCCGACTTTATGCAGAGAAAATAGTGCGTCATTTATATCCTGCTGCATAAGGTATGTTTTCACAGTTTCGAAAAAAAGGTAAAACATTAGAAAATGACATTTTTCATAAGTTTCATTATCAATTTATACAACAGAATCACTATTCATTGACTCTGACAAATCAACAATTTTCTCAACATCAGTTGTACAGATAAACAGACCATCACATCAAATGTAACATAATCATTAAAATCTTAAAATATCCTCTGCGTTGTGGAGTGGAATGAGATAAGAAAGGAATTTTCTGTTCTAAGTAAAACTCAAACAATCGGCTATACCAGCGTTTCTCAAACTGTGGGGTGCGCCCCCCTTAGGGGCATGACAACTCTACGAGGGGGGCGCGAGCATATTGAAAAGTCAAAAACAGAAGATTATTGAAAAAAATTAATTTACTGAATGTAAACAAACAAAATACATTCTTACATAATTAAAAATGAAATTAACAGCTATACCGATATAGTACACTTATAAATGTATCAGTGCTTTATAATATATTTTATAATTAATTTGACAATACTAAGTTAAGAACAAGTTTATTAATTAACAGTGATCCCATGGGATTGCCATACATAAAATTATATACAAAAAGTAACACTTATTGTATTAATTTGTACTGTTTATAATAAATCCCTTTTAAGCGCAAAACAAAAGTTACGCTATTAGCTTCCCAAAGCTGCTCGTTTTTCACGTAGGCGAGCGTGTAAGATATGTTGAAGGGGGAAGGAATAAGAAGAAAATAAACTGAAATAAGTAAATCCTTCGCAAACATTGTCAAGGTCCTTCGATTGCATTCCAAAACCTTCAGACAAATTTTATTAATAACTGTGCACAGAAGAGATCATACTTCGGAAAGACGTATATTTACGTCAGGGGAAAATATTACTTTGGCTGAACGAGACGTTTATATAGGCCGGTGGCTCTTCAGAGGTTAAAGTCGTATCGTAGTTTTAGTATCAAAGTATAGTATTATTGTATGAGGGGGGGTGCGCGATGAGAATTATAATTGAATATTGGGTCGCGAATATTGAAACTTTGAGAACACTGGGTTACACTCTTGTTCATCTGCGTCTGTAAAGCCTAATAATTGTCTGCTTCCTTTCCCGTCGAAATTTGCTGCTAACAAAAAAAAAGTCTTTTTCTGTTCCGCATTTAAACAAATATATAATTTAAAGGGGAAAAAAATTCAATTTTTTCAAAAAAAAATTAAGCTTTTGAAATAATTTGTTAATTTGAGGTTTATTATTCGTTAAATAAGGGCTTTTTTACTTTCATTTTAATTGGGAAAGGAGAAAAATTAGTTAAATCACGAAATTTGTTAAATAGGGTTTCGCTAAATTGGGGTCCGATAGTAATACTAAAAAAGTAGGTTGTGGTAGCCCAGTAATCAAGGTATCGGATCATGGCAGGCATGTCATGAGTTCGAGTCCAGTACCACTAAAGACCTACCGTGAAAGGGAACGATGCACGTTAAATCTGTCGGGAGCTCAAAATCTTCCCGTTGGTGTGGTAGTTAGGAGAGGGAGGTTCCAGCTCAGGTGTCGTCCTCGTCGCTTGACCATGGTTCAAAATTACGAGGTCCGTAGCCAAAAGCCCTCGTGTAGCTGAACAGTGTGACGTTAATATTCACTCACTCAATACCAAAAAAAGAAAGCATTTATATACATATAAATAACCAATATTAAAAAATGAATAAATATATCCTCAACATAAAAATTACAAAAAAATGAAGATTTTAAATTCAATAACATTCAATTTTTTTTCATTCGCAATTTATTTTTAATTGGCATACTTTTTTATTAATGCAAAAATGAATTATTTACTTGGAGCTTCGTTGAATTAAAACATATTTTTTGATTATTACCATCATATTAGAACTGTTATATCGAAATCTAAATTTATATTCTCCTTTAATGAAACTATGTCAAGTGGGTGTTATTTTCAGTTATATGCAACGGATTAATTCACCCATAAAGACGTTTGAGATGCTATGTCTATCGTGCAATGTGGAAAATAGGAATTCTTTTTTAAATTTACCTACATATTCGTTCGCTTCAAACGAATTACGTAAAAGCACGTAGTAGTAGAAACACAAATTAGCAATATTTGATAAACTCTCCTGCATTCTATAGTTTTATTTCCACGGTGTAAAATGTTTTTATAACATTTATATTTGATAAACTAAAAAAAAATATGTTTGAATATTAATTTTTTTAACTATGACCATTTAGTCCTTTTACTTTATTTTCTTAAAAAAATTATAAAAGAGGTGCGAGATTTTTAAAATTAGAATTACAATTTACATCTAATCCTTTCCGACAAATAAATTTTAAATCCTTTTTATTTAGGCATTGATTTAAATAAATTTAAATCATGGCATAAATAAAAAAAAATTGACAAATACATTTTCAGGCGTAACTGTATTCGCATACTTTATGGAAGATTATATGTTTTGAAAATTATATGGATTTGTGTGAAAGCTCTTGGTAATACTTGAATTTTTCGAATGACTACTTGTTTGTGTAATACGAACAATTTTTAATAAGCATACATAATTAATTTAATAACAATACATTATTTTTAATAAACACATTTTATTTAAAAATTACACAAAATATGATGAATTTTGGATGCATGATACACATAAATAATATTAAAAACCAACAGAACGTAAAGTGATGCCTTAAACATTCTTTTTTAAACTATTGCATGGTTCCGTGTTTTTTTTTAAAAAAATAGTCTAAAAGAAAGTTGTGAATTCTATTTTACATATTTATTTAAAAATCATGTAAACTATTACACTAAAGTTAAGGAGAAAGTTACGCTACAAAATCCTCATTTAAATTTTCGGCATATGAAAAGTGCAATTCTTTTTTTCTTATTGACTGCACTGCAAAATATTTACGATTATTTCTCAGCATGCTTTGTTTTATATATTTTCTAAATAATCTATGAATTCTTTTTTTTTCTTTTAACAATCACATCATATTTATAACTTCATGATTTATACCTAAAAATATTTTTGTGAGAGTTTATTACCCTTTTTTAAGGTATCCGACTACGTTCGGAACCATGATTTTAAAAAAAGCATATAAATGGATAATTTTCATGATATTTAGTGTCACTTAGATTAGAATACATGTATAAAAAATTGTTTTAAGGACATTTTGACAAAAAAATTTATTTAAATACAATATTTTGGCAAAAAATTAACTTAGAATAACCTTTTTTCAAAATGCTCTCCTTTTGTGAAAAATGCTTCTATTATAATAATATTTTGCCTGTATATAGCTCAGATCTCTGTACAGAGGCTCAACTATGATTTTTGAAAAATTCACATTATTTTCAGAGTTACAACCAATTGAAATAATTATTGGCGTTTTTTTTCTTAAAATTTCTCCCCTCTGTTGTCGTAAAACATGGATAAACCCACTTGTAAGTTATATATTTCAAATATTCTAGTTGAGCCTCTGTACAGAGGTCTGAGCTATAAACAGGCAAAATATTATTATAATAGAAGCATTTTTCACAAAAGGAGAATATTTTGAAAATGGATCGTTCTATGTTCATTTTTTGTCAAAATATTGTACTTAAATAATTTTTTATTGTAATACTATTCTTAAAACAATTTTATATACATTTTATAATCTAAGTGACACTAAATATCATAAATATTATCCATTTATACGCTTTTGCAAAATCACGGTTCTGAACGTAGTCGGATACCTTAAATCTTAACAAAGTAAAGAAGTCTTCCTGTGAGAAGTTAATCTTTGACTACATAAAAGTAAATTATCTGAGTATTTAATAAAAATATATTTTATTAGAATAGTTTAAATAAAAGAATGCAGTATCTAAGCACTATATTATACATTAAATTCGGCGACGTATTTACTGCTTTTTAAATACCCATATATGGTTAATATTTCGAATTATTCTCATCCTATAAGTAGAGTGCTATAAATCTTCTCTTAAATTATAAGTATTCAAAGTTCGTTAAACTTTCGGAACATGGATGAGTTTAAAATAACATTCGAAATTTCTGTTTGCCTTAAATACAAAGTCTTCAAATCTACATGAATATAAAATCACAATTTTTTTTTTTTTTTTTAAACTTGGTAGTCTTAGATGTCAAGATCAGATAAAAAAAAATGTCTATTTCTAGCTCTTTACTGCCTGGGGGCCAAAAGATGAAAACCTACTTTTCCTACCCTCCTCATTCAATCTTTAAGGGACACTTTCCCACGATGGCTGTAAGTGGCCGCGCCTTTTTTTATCCACACCAACCCAATGATTAGCATTCAACACAACAGCAATATTCTTTGAACTGCCGCGTCCCTTATTAGTTTGTCTTGCTCTGTGATTATTTCTTTTCATAACTAAATATTCTGAGACCTTTTTTTATTGTTTCTATTCGTTTACATTCTAAGAAAAGCATCTTTTCTAAATATTTGTTTCATAAATTCATCAAAAGTTCATTATAAGCGTACTTTATACGGACGAGGTCGTTGGGTTCGGAGTTTTCTATCTTCAATTTCTTGTTTGGATTCGTATTCAAATCTAACGTGATACTTCGTATAAAAATGTTTTTAAATTAGTTGACTGATTTATTACAACCACTTTTTTAAAGTTTAATGCATTAAATATTTCATAATTCTTTCAACAAATAAATTTGGGTGCTTGAATATATCCTTTTCTATAAGTCTTTTCAACTTAGTTTATTTACATTGAAGTTTATTTTCATTCAGAAGTACTTTAAATTATCCCCAACTTCATGTTTACCAATAAAAATAACTGTTAAAAATATTCTATATACATTACGTAAAGAAGATTTATATTAAACCTTAGTACACATCCTTAAATTATTTATAATATAAGATAAATTTTCATTCAAATTTCTTACCTCTTACATTTGTGAAAATTATCAAAAGGGGCTTAGAGCCTTAATTTAAAAAAATGTGTGTTATGGGTTATTTAAACTGTCTTAAATACACTTAAAAAAACGAAGCAACCCTAATAAAGTATAATCCAACTATCTAGAAATTCCTTTACATTAGGAATACAGATATTTAAATTTTCAATGTAAATGTGCAGCACAACAGCACAATTGGCATTATATAAAACAGGTGACAATTGCGAAGGGTTTTCTCTCCTTGCTGTCAGTATTGCAGTTTCCTGGAGACAGCTGATACTGACGTTTGGATCTTATTGCTAAATGAACGACTTCCAACGTAGTCCCGTAATAAGGATCTGTGAAGCTAGCTGTTTATACAAAGTAATACACCGCCACTTATACCGTGCGGAGTATTACTAATTACTATGAGTAATTTACCGCCGGAACAAAAGCTCTAGAAGGCAATGGTGCACGATTGCGAAGCAAGACAGGATGATATAGCGACAGCATGAAATCTCACTGTCCACTCTCCAGAGTGTTACTGCTTCTTCTTTATCACCCATGGTACCTTTCTTCTTCCTTTGGTGCTTGAATGTAGCAAGGTGTAAAGTATGTTGACATTGCAAGCGCTATGAATGAAGACTACCTACAAACGATGAGCGTACCCAGAACTAACGAAGATTTTTATAGAAAGTGCTGGATGATATCATGCATAAGCGCTTGTATGGTGTCGTCTTCTGTGGATTGATGCGTCAGTTGAGCGGGTAGGTACAGCTGCAGCTGTTCGTGTCGGCTGTAATGAATTTGCGAAATTATCTGCACGGGATTGTTGCATAATGATAAATGTTATATAGCTGACAACAGATGTATATTGTGATTAGAATTTGGTAGAATGAGGGAATAAACTGTTTTAATTTCATCAATTATGTACCTTTTTTTTTTTTTTGCTTGTTTCGCCCTGGTTAATTATATGAAAAATAAGAAACTGGAGGTAGCTAGTACAGCTTAAGCGACTTTTGTGTTGACTCCACGTCATAACCTTCATAGCGGGGTTGAGCTCATATCCGACTTTCAGATGTTTAATTTTAACCCCACAATATTTTCAGAGATGTCTAAAATTATGTTGCAGCTTATCATTATGGCTGTCTGTATCGCATGTTATTCTGTGATTAATTTTGCTTCAGCTTTGGAGTAAATAAGTTTTTGAGCTATAATCCAAAGTTTTGTAATATTTTGTAATATATTTTGTAGAGGAGTCAGGACCAGAGGATCCAACCAGTATTTGTTTTACAGAGGCACACAACCATTACTCTTGGTGTGATAGTATGGAGTGCTATTTCCTAAGACTGTAGGTCCTTTGATACCTTTGTGATAGCTGAATGACATGTGGATGACAGCCAGGAGCCAATTGCTTTACTGCTCATGGTACGTCATCCTTTAGCCATCTTCCAACAATATAATATCTAGTCCCATATGGCTCACATGTCAATACACTGCCTCTTTGCTGTTGATGCACTGCTTTGGACAGTAAGATCATTAAATCTTTCGACATCCAAGCATGCATTGGGCATGGTAGGCCAACATGTTCAGATATTCTAAAATGTGGCAGATCTGGAGCAATAGTAAATGAATGTTGGCAGAATGTATCGCAAGATCAAGTACGTATCATCACTAGGGAGGGGTTCATCAATTATTGATATTAACGTTCGATATACATTTTACTATTGATGGTTTAACTGCTTTGAATTTTTAATCATTTTATCATCTGTGTTGTGTGTATGTATTGTGTGTTTTACATATATTTAGCCACTTTCCTTATGCTGCTTCATATTTTGTAAGAGTGTATTTCAATTTTTCTTTCAGAATATAAATATTGTTATCCAAAGGACATATTATTGATACCGTTATAATAGAAGTACAAAATTAAGAAAAGTAGATTAAAATACCGTTAACTTTGCTGCAATATTTCGATTCCATTTGATTTGTGATATTTTAATTTGTTTGTGATATTATCTATTAATACTCTAACATTGCACAATGGATTACAGGTAACGAGCTTTATAATTTTGAATTAAATTTGGATGATAAGGATAATGTATAAAACAATACCCTTTCCACCTTTTCTTCCAAAAAGGTAAAACAATATACCATTACCTTTTTTAGAAACCCTACTAAGCTTCCTGCACACTTTATGTCCAGTGCCACCAATCTTCTCTACAATATTTTGTTGAATGAACCGGAATTTGATATTTTACCAATTAGACGCGTAAATTAAGACTTTTTTTGTATGATTTCTATTCCCAATTATCTTATTTAAATTCAAACCTCGTGATTATACCGAAGCCATTACAAGTTCACTAACTTTGCGTACTTTACTACGTATATACTGTAATACCGGATAACTTTACAACTAAAAGCGAAACGAAATACAACTTTCTATTAATGATTATGATGTAAATAAAATACTACTTTAAAAATGCAGAATTTGTTATGCTCGAAAGAAGGAAAGGAAAAAATGAAAATGAATGCATAAAATAAAATTAATTAATTAGAAAGTATAATTTAAACACACAAGAAAATAAGAAAGTGACAAATATTTTCTGTCGGTCTATTGTATTCAGAAAAACAAAGGGCAGATTTTTTAACTAATATTTCAGAATTAATAAGGTTAACATTAATGTATTTTACGGTTGTTTGTATTTTAAGTTTATTGGAATAGAGCTTAGAAAGTACCAACTAATATCCACAACAATATGGAAATAAATATACGCACACACAAGTAAACCAAGAAATGTAAAAATAGGTTGTTTCTTTATTATATACGAATAAGAATTTAACAACTAACTTAAGCATACGCATTTTATAGCCATTCTTCTAATTGAAACAAATAATGGAAAACATATTTAAAATAACTCAATCAACGTTCCTTAATCTAAGCATAGGAGCTATACGAAATTTGAGGAATGTTTTCTTGACATTTTGAATTTAGATTATATTTGGTTAATTCTGAGAGATTTTAATAAATGATAGTTTTGCTTCTTGAAACTTTTACTTAAATATAATTTGATGCTTGCTGTTAATTTTAAAAATAATACTAGGTGAAAAATCTGAGTTAAAATTGAAAGCCTTTGTCTTAAGTCTCAAACAGCTATTCAGAATTTTAAAGAGTGACTTCTGATCAACTGTCAACTTTAATCAACTATCGTGATCTACTTAATGCAAACGTAACCCATTAAAAAAGCTCAAAAATGACTTGATATTCCAATGTGTCCCATAAAGAAAAATGAAATTACAGAGAAATGTATGCACATATTACAATTAAATTTCAAAAAAAGCAGGTGGATTTTTTAGTAACCAGCAGAGATTTATCAACCTATATTTTCAGGTAATTTAATGCCACAAAAACCTAATTCTAAACTTTAGAATTTCATTTCTATTCCTTTTCCATTGATAAAAACTCCAGTACGATTTTACTCCAGGCATTCTTGTATAAAAAAAGGAATACCGAAATAACTTTGAGCACATCCATTGCTCTTTCATCTTCATTAAAAAAGCATCAGTCAAACGGTTTTATTTAATTTGGCGTGTCCCTCTGAGCAGCCTCTTCAAACTCATCAAAAGAATTTCAGTACGATGCGCGGTACAGAGGTTACTCCAAGCTTCTGAAAAATAATCAAATAAAAAGAGGTAATTTTTTTAGGTTTGGAGGTCGACGTGTACTCTGAGGCCTAGTGCATTAATGTGAATGGAAATAGATACGCTTAACAAATGGAGCCTGTAGCATAAGTTACTCCATATCACCTCTGCAAAGCATTGCGTATTTCTATTGAATTCGAATTAGTGACCTTTATTTATTAATATTGTCTCTGTAAAAGTTTCAACATCTTAAGACTTAATAACATTATTATTCATAAAAAAGAGAAATTCAAGATTTTATTGGCTTTATTTTATGTAATAACGTCGAACCTCCATGTAACGAACCTTTAATTTACAAAATTTTCTATTTCGCGAATTTTTTCCTGGAACCAAGAACATTTTACTATTTTCTTCGTAAAATAACCTCCAAATAGAGAAGTGCATTTTCTATATAAC
>BMAV01016532.1:506398-517578 GCA_019973955.1 Trichonephila inaurata madagascariensis
AAAAAAAAGATGGAAAATACAAAATATTATGACTTTCTATTTAAGAACAACATAGAAACTAACTAGCCTAATTTTTTTAAAAAAAATAGCCTTTTTAATGAATCCTACTATATTAAAATTTAAGTCAAACTTCACATAACAAAAAACTTAATATTGGGAATATTAAAAGGACAATCACACAGCCTGTGTGGATTTCCTACCAAGAATTTTCAAAATATTATGGATATTCAGTTATAAATTTTTTTATTGGAAATAATCTCTATTATAGTTTATTTCTTCGAAGCAAGTGCATGACACATGAAGCAATTTTTGAATTTTTTTATTCATTTGTAAATCATAACGAAATCAATGAACTATTACTAGCAAATACTTCCCTGACTTCATTCGAAACTTGATTGTTATCTAAAGCTTTTTAAAAGAATGTAAAATGTATAAAGAAATTGAAAAAGTTTTGTGATTATATATTTAGTTTAATAAATTTATTTTCTTCAGTCTAAGAAACACTGATAAAAATATTTGAATTATTTTGAACGAATATGATTTTTACTTGTATATGCGTGTATATTTAAATTTACATATAATATAAAAATTATCTGTCAATTTCAATGCATAATATATTTCAAAAAATTGTAATCTCATGAAAAAACTATAGTGAAAAAAATCATTTTTCATAGTAGAAACGCGTTTTTTCCTTCTGAAATTCTGTTTATTAATATACTTTATTCAACCTTCATACTTAAAGAATATTTGTTGTGATATTTAAAATAATATTTTACGTGCATATTTTTTCATACCAGCGAACTTTCAGCTAGTTTATTTTATTGTAAAAATTAACAGTCTGATGGATATCATACGCGCATATTTTACAAACAAAATTTTTTCAAATCAACTTTCTGTTTTAGCATTTTTAAAGTAATAACCGAATATTTAGGATGTCTCGAAGCCATTATTTTCTTGAAACCGATTTCCATATTAACCACAATTTAATAATATTTAGTACCTTTGACAAATTTTAATTTTGCTTGATTAAAATTCTAGGGCAATATTCAAAAAAATTATTCTCCATATCAACATTACAGAATTTTCCGATTCACAATCAACAAAAAGATACAGCATTTTTTTTCTTTCTTTTTTTAAGTCACAAATAAGTGATATATGCTTCACATATTTTTTTACGCAATCTACGTAAAGACGCTTATGTATTTCGATAGAGATAAAAAAAAACTTTCAGTAAACTAGTTTTGGAAACAAATATCACACACACACACATTTGTTTTTTTTTAACAGGTTTCTGTTTGTTTTTCAATATTACAACTTTTCTTAAAGTAATATAATGTAACTGAAGACATAAATTTTCCCCTAGAGATTACCCGAGGAAAATCACTCCAAAAAACTAAATTGCCCACGCAATTGCATCTAAAAATAAGTATTTTCCATTTTGAAATGACGAAAAAACAGCTCATTTCTCGCAAATAAACACAGGAAAACTGTTTCCTTAATGGCTTCCACAAAAGACGCACTTCCCAGTGAAAAGATGTGCGGGGAATTACTACTAACACACTGACAATGTATTTTTAATGGTGTCAGATACCCTGATCCCTGAGCCGGTAATATGTATATAAATATATCATCTCAGCGTTCTGCAATGCCGTCCCGATTCTTTATAGCTATTTTTTTTCTTTTCGCCGTTGTATTCCAGCATTAACAAAAGGTGAACTTAACAACTCTCATTCAAAGCTCCGAAACCTTCGTAATAGATCATGACCTTCATCTGAGCAGTTGCATGAGAGCTAAGCACACCTGCATCAGGTCAAAAACGAGCCCTCCGGCTGGATTCCACGAAAATATTTAGGTGGTCTTTGATTTAACATTTTCCTCTCTTCCATCCCACCTTGAACTAGCGGGTTTCTTTTCTCACAGCCCTAGTAAGTTGTGGTTGTGTGGTTTCACCGAAATTCCCCTAGAAATAGGACGTAAGCTCTCTCTGCAAACGCATATGTGAGCTAAATATCTAATTTGATATTTTACTAAATACAGTCGAACCTCTATATAACGAAGTCGTTAAATCCCGGAAAAAAGTTTGTTAAATGGAAAATTCGCTATAAAGAGGTTCATCTTTTAATATACTTTGTAAACCAAATAAAACAAATTTTAAGTTCATAAACACTTTATATTAAGGTATCCGACTACGTTCGGAACCATGATTTTAAAAAAGCGCATAAATGTATAATTTTCATGATATTTAGTGTCACTTAGATTAGAATACATGTATAAAATTGTTTTAAGGACATTATGACAAAAAAAATTATTTAAATACAATATTTTGGCAAAAAATTAACTTAGAATAAACTTTTTTCCAAATGTTCTCCTTTTGTAATAAATGATTCTATTGTATTAATATTTTGCCTGTATATAGCTTAGACCTCAGTACAGAGGCTCAACTAGAATTTTTGAAACGCGTAACTTGGAAGTCGGTTTATCCATGTTTTACGAAAACAGATGAGAGAAATTTTAAGAAAATACGCCGATAATTATTTTAAATGGTTGTAACTCTGAAAATAATGTGAATCTTTCAAAATTCATAGTTGAGCCTCTGTACAGAGGTCTGAGCTATATAAAGGCAAAATATTAATACAATAGAAGCCTTTTTTACAAAAGGAGAACATTTGGAAATAAAGGTTATTCTAAGTTAATTTTTTGCCAAAATATTGTATTTAAATAAATTTTTTTTGTCATAATGTCCTTCAAACAATTTTATACATGTATTCTAACTTAAGTGACACTAAATATTATGAAAATTATACATTTATGTGCTTTTTTTAAAATCATGGTTCCGAACGTAGACGGATACCTTAAAAAAAAGTAATCACCGCAAAATCCGGCGTATAACGCGCACCTATACTTTCAAGCAGCATTTTTTTGATTTTTAGGTATATTCGCCGTATAACGCGCACCTACTTTTTACAAAGAATTTTGAAATGTACGTATGCAATACTGTTACGATTTGAAGCAATTTATTCAAGGTATTATCCCAAAAGCTTTAGAAAAAATAGTATATTTCTGGAATTACAGGCCTTTAAGTTCATAAGAAATATCATTTCTTTCAAATAAACATATATGTCAATAAACAAATATTTCGATATATGTAAAAGTCAATCCTTTTTTTATGCTCATCTCTTTTTCTTATCTTTAGAGCTCTTATTTTCATACCCGGCGTATAACGCGCACCCTTGAATTTCGATCTTATTTTTTGTGTTAAAAGTGCGCGTTATACACCGGATTTTACGGTATATTCACGCCTTTTCTCTTAAATTAATATACGTTTATTTTATATATCTTACCCATCAAAAAGAATGAGAGAAAGAAAAACTGCAAGGAAAACAAGAAAAAAGAAAGTCGAAGAATTCGCTGTATTTTCAATATTAAGAAAATAATTTTATACTAAATTTAATGAATTTTAAGGACATTTTATAATTTAAAGCATACAAGTAATATTAAACATACTTTATTTTATAATTAGAGCAAGGGGACACGGGACAACTCCACTGAGGGTGAAAGAGGATATCCAAGATGTTTCTAGTGAACTGGGCATTGGGGGTTAAAGGTTGAACTTCTTGATGAAACGTCCGGAACTCTATTGCTCTCGGCGAGTTAGGATCTAATAAAACCAGTTCAAGACTTATGACCACTTAAAATGTGTTAGAGAATAACTTGAAATTTTTTCAGAAATACTTTAAAAAAAAAAGGGAGGACAAAAAATGAATCACAAAAGAAAAAGTTCGTTACATAGAAAGTGCACTTCGCTATAGAGAGATTATTTTACGAAGAAAATCGTGAAATGTTCAAGGTTCCAAGAAAAAGTTACCTATATAGAAAAATTCGCAATATAAAGGTTCATTATATAGAGGTTACACTGCATTTTATAGATGCAAAAACAAAAATCATTTGCCTTTGGTAAGGATGTGGAATATTAATTATATATCCAAAATATTTTTTTTCAATAAACATATTAGATTTCTCGACTTTGAATTTTTCTTCGTATTTAAGGTATCCGACTACGTTCGGAACCGTAGTTTTATAAAAGCGCATAAATGGATAATTTTCATGATATTTAGTGTCACTTAGATTAGAATATATGTATAAAAATTGTTTTAAGGACATTTTGAAAAAAAAATTATTCAAATACAATATTTCGGCAAAAATTAACAGAATAACCTTTTTTCAAAATGCTATCCTTTTGAGAAAAACGCTTCTATTATAGTAATATTTTGCCTGTATATAGCTCAGACCTCTGTACAGATGCTCAACTATGATTTTTGAAAAATTCACGTTATTTTCAGAGTTACAACCCATTGAAATAATGATTGGCGTTTTTTTCTTAAAATTTCTCCCCTCTGTTGTCGTAAAACATGAATAAAACCACTTCTAAGTTATATATTTCAAAAATTCTACTTGAGCCTCTGTACAGAGGTCTGAGCTATATACAGGCAAAATATTATTATAATAGAAGCATTTTTCACTAAAGGAGACTATTTTGAATATGAGTCGTTCTATGTTTCTTTTTTGTCAAAATATTGTACTTAAATAATTTTTTATTGTAATACTATTCTTAAAACAATTTTATATCCATTTTATAATCTAAGTGACACTAAATATCATAAATATTATCCATTTACACGCTTTTGCATAATCACGGTTCCGAACATAGTCGGATACCTTAAGACCATGCTGAATAGGCTGAATCGAATTTTTTTTTTTTTTTTCATGATTCCCAAAACTATTTGGGAAAGATGTTGTATGGTACACAGACAAAGATAAAAATAAAATAAAAAAATAAATTTTAACTTAAGTACTGACACACAAGAGAGAAAGGAAGCTTTATTTTATGTTAAAAAGTCAAAGTAAATTTTGGCAGAGAGAGACTGGCACTTTTGTGTTTTTTAACATTTATTGCGATGAGAAGACACACACTAAATAGTTACAAGGAAAAAAAACATTTAACAGTTTCGCTTGGAGTGTTAGTTTAAAAAAAAACAACTTCTGTTGAAATTACAGCGCACAATGAAGCTTGGATCACACTGAATCAGCGGTGCGGCGAAAGAAAGCTGGGCTATGAAAGGTTGCAACGTGCGTTGTACTACTCAACCCTCACTTATCAGTAATCTTCACTTTTGGTTATTTATATTGTAGAAAAATAATTACTTTGAGTCTATTAAAGTTATCTTTCCAAAATTAAGTCATTTACCCTTTTTTTTTCGAAAATTCTACTCCATTTGTGGCAATATTAAATTTTGAAATAATTTTTCTTCTTATCCCCAAATTAAGAGCATCTTTTCCGCACAGATATGTTACGATTGCTAAAAATTTTATTTCCACTGCGAGATACACCCTAAAGCTCAATTTCAATGCCAAAGATGTTAGAATGGAGTGGAAAGAAAAACTGCAAAAATAAACAACTTGGAAAAACAGAACCTTTTGGTATGTTTTCATTAACATCAGGATAATGGAACCAAATAGAAAAGAAGAGTTGTCATTATATTTTACAACAGAAGAATAGAAAAAGCAGGATTTTAATACGTACATCCTATCTTCATTAAATAAATATTCGGTGAATAAATGCTTTTTCGTACTAAATAATGTAAAGAAATTAGTTTCATAAATGTTTAGTATTAAATTATTCTACTTATCCCAATTGACAATTAATATTATAATAATATATAAATTATCTCAAAACACAATTAAACCTACAAATTTGAATCTTACTTACCATAAAAAATCTAGCGTATAACGCGCACCTATACTTTCAAGGTGCATTTTTTTAATTTTTAGGTATATTCGCCGTATAACGCGCACTCCCATTTTTACGAAAGAGCGAGAAATGTGCGTGTATAATGCTGGTATGTTTTTAAGCCATTATATATATAATTCTAGGTATTATCCCAGAATTTTGAAAAATAGTATATTTTTAGAATCAGAATTCCTTAATTTAATTAGGTATGTCGTTTCTTTTAAATAAACAATCGTCTGATCTATGTAGAAGTCTAATTTTTCTTATGCTTATCTGTTTTTTTATTTTTGAAGCTATCATTTTTTTATACCCGGCGTATAACGCGCACCCGCAAATTTCGACCTCATTTTTTGTGTTAGAAGTGCGCGTTATACGCCGGATTTTACGGTACTTAGATTAGTTTTATTCAAGAAGTATTAATATGTGGTCGCTCTTCATTTTACAACTTGGAGAAGCGACATTAATAATTCATTTTAATAAGCAAAAAAAAAAGTTTCAAAATCTCCTTTTTATTTTTAACCTCTAAAAAAGAGGAATTCGATCTCATTCAAACTGAAAAGACAATCTATTCTATAAATAATTTTTAATGTCACAATTTGAACACAAAATAACATTTAATAATGAATATATATATTGATCTATAGATCGAAATGTTACTTTAAATGATGCGTGAATACAAACACGAAAAATTGTAATACAATATAATGTTTTTAACAAAGAATAATATTTAAAATATTTGTAAACAAAAATATTTTTTGTACAGGAATAAAACAGCAAACACTACAGTACTCCTCCTTCTAAGTTATGTTACAAAGCTGTGAGAAATACCGTAAAATCCGGCGTATAACGCGCACTTTAAACACAAAAATTAAGATTCAAATTTACGGGTGCTCGTTATACGCCGGGTATAAAATGAGAGCTTAAGAAATGAAAAAAAGATGAGCATAGAAAAAAAAAATTAGACTTCTACATATATCGAAAAACTTTTTATTTAAAAGAAATAACATTTCTTATGAACTTAAAGCAGTGCTTCTCAAAGTTTCAATAATCGCGGCCCAATATTTAATCATAATTTTCATCGCGCCCCCCTCATACAATAAAAATGTATTGAATTCAATAATACTATACTTTGATGCTAAAACTACGAAACGACTTTAAGCCCTTAAGTTCCTCTAGCGTATATAAACGTCTCGCTCAGTCAAAACGTTAATTTTTCCGGACGTATATATACGTATTTCCGAAGTACGATCTTTTCTGTGCAAAGCTATCCATAAAATTATATCGAAGGCTTTGGAATGCAATAAAAGGACCTGGACAATGTTTGCGAAGGCTTTACTTATTTAAAATTATTTGCTTCGGTTGTCCCCCCCCCCCCCCCCCCAATACATCACAACGCGCACCTACATGGAAAACGGTTGGCATTGGAAAGCGAATCGCAAAACTTCTAATCGGCAGTTTGGGGATTAATTATAAACCATACAAAATTATCAAGATAAGTGTTAATTTTTGTATATAACTTTTATATATGACTATCTCATGGGGTCACTGGTAATTATTAAACTTGTTTTTACCTAATATTGTTAAATTAATGATCAAATGCATTGTGTAGCACTGGTACATTTATACATGTAATATATCAGTGTAAATATGCATTTTATTTTTTTATTATGTCAGAATGTTTTGTTCGTTCTCTTTCAGTAAATTAACAATTTTTTAATTCTTTTGTTTTTGACTTTTCGATATGCTTGTGGCCCCCTCGTAGAGTTGTCAAGCCCCCCCCCAAGGGTGGCGCACCCCACAGTTTGAGAAACGCTGACTGAAAGGGTTGTATTTCTAGAAGTATACTATTTTTTCAAAAGCCTACAATAATAGCTCGAAAAAAATAATTTCAAAACATACGAGCATTGTGCACGTACATTTCAGAGTTCTTCGTAAAAAAAAAAGGGGGGGGGGGGCGCATTATATACCGGATTTTACGGTAAGTAATGCGTATACTTTAGTACACACTCAACACAATTCAATGTAGTTCCAGCAAATGTTGCTTACATTGGTAAAGTACTTTTCATCGAATATCCCGAAATCATACAGGTAAATATATAATCAGTGTTTGACTCGAGAGTTTTCAAATGCAAAGCACGTTTTTTATTCAGATTTTCTTTTTTATCATGTATCTAAGTGTTTATGTGGTCAATTTTTGTTTTTTGAATATATTTCGTTTTCGCTGACTATGTATTCTAGTGATACATTGATTTTTTTACCTTTTGTTTAAGTAGTAAAATTTTTATTTTTGCAATTAGTTAAGAGAAATGATACTCTTAGGAAAGTTCTAGTTGCTTTTTGACCCTTACTGATGCTTTGAAAGTCGCGGGAGCATTTTTATCAAGTTTTACTAACAAATATCTGTTGCCATAAATATTTATAAATTATTCTTGTACCATGCTTTCCATCCGTTTCAGTATGTCATTAACAAAAATCTCCGACACTTTTTGTCGAGTAGCTGAACAATACAACGTTAATAATCACTCACCCTCAACACTTTCTGAATACTAGATTTACTAAAACAAATCTAGTAATTTTGAGACTTTACCCATTAGTTATTAGAATTATTCAAATCATCTTGAAAAGCACACAATGCTCCAACCTAAAAGTATTTGTAGTTAAGAAGGTCGAGTCCAAGATAAACTGCTGTGACCTTTAATGCTGTTTTTTTAATGTTCTGTGAAGTCTTTCAATTTTTTTGTGCACAAGGGATAGTAAGCACTACAAATGCAATACATACAATTAATGCAAGCAGTTCATTCACCGTTAAATATAAAAATGGTTATAATGTTTTCTTTCTCTCTTTATATAAACATAAAAAAATTTGTAAAGTTGAATCGATTATTTTTAAATTTTTATTTTAGGTAAGAGCGAGTTTTGAAAAAAATCAAGCCTAAACTTTTTCGTCTATTTGTCTTTTTCTATAATTCAAGTTATTACAAAATATAACCTGTTTTAAATGAATTGTCTGATCATAGGAAATTTATTTATTAATCAATTGTTTTATTTTTAATGAAAAAAAATAAAGAAAGAATTGAAAATGAAGTAAAATCTTGTACCACCCATTAGAAAAACTTATTTTCAGAAAATTGTGATTTTAATTATTTTTATAACAATCTTGCACAAACTGAAGTTCACTAATTGATATTACATGCCTAAAAACTAATTAATGTCGTACTATCTCAATCAAATTTAACCTCAACCTGATTCTTCCGAAAAGTTCCTGGTACTGTATGTTTTACCTTTCTCCTTGAAATCGTTCCAAAAAAATTGCTTATTTATGAACTCAGAAAACTGTATCCTGAATTTGAACTTGTAGGAGTTTTTCTTTCTTTTTTTTTCTGTATTTTTATACCTTTATGGGTTGCGGTTGTGTGGTTTGAACAAAATCATAAAAGTGTCAGGTCATTCAACTGTTAGGAATTTTTTATAAAGTTTATCTATTTCATAAGTCAAAAATTTTACTCTAACCACAGAAAAATGTAATAAAATAGGTAATTTCATTTAACTTTCATATTTTACTTCCGTATTTAAAGTTTTTTAAGCGGGAATTTAAAATCAGCTTGGAGTAATAAGTGCCTTAGCACATTAGTAATAATGCCATTGCACATTATATTTATCTCTTCTTTAAGACTAATTAGTTCTTAATAAGATTACTCTTCAAAGTAATGTATCAAACACATATAGTTAAAACGTTTATTTCCTCTTTATGTATTAGAATAATATTTTCAAGAACTATTATACCAAATGTGAATTATTAAATTATGTATTTTTGAATCGAAGTGAAATATTCTTTCGTATTATTAAAGCAAAATAAAAATTTTAAAACAAAATATTACATTGAAACATTTTTGACAAAAAGACTAATTAAATTTTCCAGGATGAAGGAATAAATAAATTTATCATGATAACTTTCCTTTAAACATATTTTGAAAGACGATTAAATTTAAATTGATTTTTCTTAGAAATTAAATGAAAAAAATAATTTTAAGTACATTAATCTTTTTTTTTTTTCAATTTATGCTAAATTTAGTGGATTGTTAACAGAAAACTAAGTAAGAATCTTCTGAACTTCTGTAAAATCTTCAGTAAATTAAATAAATTTCTAAAGAATATAATTGAAAAAAATATTGCATTTTGGTGTATATTTTTGATGTATCTTTAAATTAGGCGCGATTCGAAGTTATTTCTTTCTGTGTACTGTCCATCTCTTTGATGGTTAAATTTAAAATTCCACTTAATTGTATAATTTCAAAGTATTTCAGTAGAAATCAATGATTAACAATCTTTGAAATTTAAGAGCTCTTATTTTAAGTTCTAAAGAGGCTAAAATAATGCGTTTTCATTAAAAAAAGTCTCGTAAGTATCTAACATATTTCAAAGTAATTACAAGTATAATTAATTGATTGCTCATAAACATCAACTTTATGTACTCAAAAGCAACATGAAAGTTATTGGCGAGGAAATCGTAATTTTGAGCCATGTTCAAGGAATTCAAAGCATCTTTTCTTGTAGAAAGCCTCACATACGTGAAAAAGCAATGAGATAGTGGCTCCTTTAAATGCTCTTTTAGCATTTTAAAGCGCTATATGATTACTTATAATTCTTTAAAAAAAATCTACATAAAAAGTAAAAAAAAAAAAAACTCTAAATAATAAAACTAATTTTTATTAATTTCTGATAAATTTAATTGGCAATAAGCATTCTTAGATTGGTAAATGTATGAATTATAGATTTTATTAAAGATACAACTTTTATATACAAAATAATAAAAAACTATACTTTTTCTAAGCGAATTATATTGTTCTTCAAGACAAGAAACAATAATATAAAATTTTTTGATTGAAATGTTTGCAATAAATTTACAGCGAACTCTTTTTTAATAAATTTTCCCTTGTGTATTAAATATTAATAATAACAATATAAAAAAATATTCCATTAAGCCAATAGAAAGACTGAACTATACCCTTAAAAAACCAAATTTTATAAAAGTAAAATCCAGAAACAAAAAAATTTTGTAAAGCGTTTATGAAGAACGGAATATATATAAGTATATGTTTTTTTAAGCAAATTAAGGATCTGCCTCAAGGTGGGCCTGCAAGTAATAGTCTTGCTAATAAATATGTTCACTTTTTTATGAAATTGAAATATAGACAATAAATGATATAGACAATAAATCAAATTATATTTCAAGTACAAAGATGACTTAGTTATTTTCAGTAACAAATTAAATATTGTTCCTAGCTTTGCTTTTTATCCTCAGTATCTGAAATTAATTAGAACCAACTATAAATTATATAAAGCAAACTTTTTAGATCTACAATCAAATATAGATTATAATTATTTCAAAACT
>BMAV01016532.1:522578-545583 GCA_019973955.1 Trichonephila inaurata madagascariensis
AGTAAACTTTGAAGATACAATGACAATATCGTATGAGATATGTTACAAGTGCCCTATTTAAATTCCGACCCCGTAAAAAAACAGACTGTTACATGCAGATCTCGTGTACAGTTTTAAAAATATCATAGCTAAAATAAGTAAATAAAAAAAGTAGCATTTTTAACTGGGTATCAACCTTCAAATTCTACGAACTAATTCCTGAATTGAGAATGTTGGGAATGTCGGTCACTACCGACAAGGCAACCGGTCGCAGAAAACCGTTCGTAATTATTTATTTAAAATTGTGCTCCTATAGGGAAGATATGTCAATATGGTAAAGGAAGCCACACTGGTAAATAATACATACAGCAGAAGGAGAACATTAAACTGCAGGCTTTGTTCATCCTGATTCCCCACTGCTTGCCTTTTGGCAGAACGTTATCATTCACTTAAAAAAAACTTTTTTTTTCCTTTTTTTAGATCATAATTTGATCTTCATTTCTTTTTAATCATCCTTTAAATGAACTGGTTTATGTTCTGAACAAAAGATGCCAGGATGATGGATAAGCACGTTTTAAGTTTTAATTTATTTTTTTAAAAAATGGGCTAATTTAGTTTGACAGTAGGCGGAGATGCCTTTTGTATTCAGTGATGCCATTGTCGTTTTTAATTGAAGTTAATTAATTGTTTTTCTAGTTTGTAATATATACTTTGAGTTGATACTAACTGTAAAATAAAATCGATCACTCAAATTATTATACAAGACTGACATTTTTTTTGAGTTTGCGTTATAATTTGTAGAATTTAGCATGTAATTATCTTCAGTATCAATTGTTAATTGTGTTTTCAGAAATTCCTGACAGAGAAAGGAATATAATTTGCATGTACGTGAAGTAAAATATTCTATGACACGAGTTATATACAGATAATGAAATGCATGTCAAGGAAAAAATAAAATACCACTTTTTTTTCTAACACCATTATTTAATTGATCATAAAATGTATTGGTTTATACTGTTACAAAATAATACGTGTTGTTAAATATGTACTATTTTTAGAGATGTTTTACTCATAAAAAAAATGCGCTTTGTTTGATGAAATTCACCTAATTTTTTGACACAGAGTATTAATTAAAGTTTAAGTTCGAAGCTTTCACACATAAATTCGATAATGACTCTATAACGATTTCAAGTCACTGTAAGTCAGTATTTAGTTTTTATTCTTTCTTCTTTCATTTTTATTTTTGTTGATTCGTTTTCCTTTTTTCACATTTTTGAAAAATTTTATTAGCAAAATAAATTATTAAAAAATTTTATACTTTTTTTATTTCAGATTTTCTGAATACACCTATTATATTAAAGATAAAATATTTTTTTAAATCTATAATTTATAGTATATTTCTCTTTAATGTTATTTCTCTCTATATATGTAAAAAGATTTTTCCGATGCTGTGATAAATTTATTACGTACTATCACAACAATGCTAACGTTCAAGATAACTCGCCTCGCCAAGTTGGCAACACCAATTTCGCATGTGTCGTACGTGCTGAAAAGGCAACCATGTGCATCGTTTTATATAATATCTCCAATACGGTTGAGATAGTACATTACTGAAATCTCTTGCAGAAAAATATCCCAACGATTGCCTTGACTGGAATCATTGCGTGAGAAGAAAGGTGCTGCTTCATACGACGACTTATTAACAATCAACGAAGCTTAACTTTCCAGAAAGCTGCAAGAGGTGCAGGATTATCAAAATTTGAGGACTTTTTTCTAATGAAGGGTTTATTTAAAATATATAGACTTATAAGAATATTAAAATATTATGAACGTAGTAATATACTGAAACCATTACGGTTAATTATCTTCATAACAATACTAAAGCACAGTAAATTATACTAGCATTCATCAACTCTCGAAATTATTGCATATTTTTACTTTTGTTCACTCATTTTTCATTACATTAATTCAATAACTTTTATATTTTTAAGTCAAAATAGAGGCTATTCCAAGCCGCATTTAGTTCTGCATTAACAAACTTTAATTTTATAAAAAATACATCCAAATCTGCTTTTATTCGAGTAATTCGTATAAAAATATACTATATCTATGGAAAGTATAGAATGTGATACCAAAATTGAAAAAAAAAATATCAGCAAAATTAATACATTGAACCATAAAAAATTCGTGCTGGAATCTTATAATTTTTACCCATTTGATTCTATAAGATTTTACATGAATTAGAAATTTATGTAATTATATGATGTAAATTTTCATTTGAAGAGATAAAAAAAATATATTGTACAAATTTAAAAACAGAAAAAATAAAAACAAAATTATCTGAAAAGTAAGCAAAATTTTATTCGATGTCACTTCCAGATAGTAAATTCAAGTATTTGCATAAAATTGCTACTTATATAAAAAAGATAAACTTTTCACTTTTCGAAAGTAAACGTTTTTCATACTCTTTTATATCGCATACTTTTAATGAATTGAGTCATTTTTCATACACAAAGTCCCATTCTATTTTTAAATATGTATTTACACAAAAATCTTATAAAAAGTTCGTCCAAGTCTTATTTTATACAATAGATAAAAATTTGTGCAAAAAGGTGGTGTAAAAAACACATCAATCTATGGAAAATACAAGAACTTGGAAAAAACAAAAATAATGCAATGAATCCCATTATAAAATTCGTGTTTGAATCTTCAAATTTCTACACATTTTATAATATTAAGATTATAAGTATGTGTAATTTTCATTAGAAAAGAAAAGAGGCCATGAAATTAAATCAAGGAGTTTTTTCTGTTTCCAAATTTTTCCTCCCAACTTAAAATGAAGATTTCGAACAAAAACATTTTTACATGTATTAAAGTACTCTACAAATAATAGACAAAAAAAAAAATGGCGCAAAATTAACAAATTAAGAAAATGTTTAAAGTGATGTTGAAAATCTGTTAAATGCTAGAGAAAAAAAATGATCTTATAGGACTTTGATTGATAGTGTTAAATAACGAAAAACTGGTATTATAAAAAGGAAAAGAAATTTATATCTTTCATTTGAATTAAAGAAAAATCCTTTAAAAAATGAGTATAAACAGATTGAGTGTTTAGCCGAATGTTCTAAAGATCCAAACTCAGCTCATAGCTTTTTAAATTTTTTTTTTCCATCGCACGATTTACGGAAAGTTTCGAATAACTTTTCTGTGTTCCTTCTTATAGAATATGCAACTCATCCGCAATTATTATAATTAGAATTGATTTCCATTTACTAAAATGTAGGTTTGGAAAAAAAAGCATTATTGAAATATCAAAGTTCATATTTATAAAGGAAAGATTCTTAAATAGCGCTCATTGAATCTTTATTTTATTACTATGTTTTGCGCATTTAACAAAAATGAAATCATTTACAATGATTGAATATTAATGTCGCTATTCGAAGCAATACAACGACTCGTAATATGGAATCATGATCAAATGATGAAGATTATCGTTTGCATAATTGCATACTTACTTATAAAAACAATATTCGCGATTATCTTTTTAAAGATGCAAAATGTTTCATTTTCTTCAGATAACGCATAGCTTTAGAGGAAGTTATTTAGCTGCCCCACAGCGACATTATGTGATATATTTAATCTATACTACAACAAACCAAATTATCCTATTTCTTATCTTTTAATATTCTTGTAAAATATATTAATTATTTATTGTTACTTACTTCTTTTTCCTTTGTTAATATTTCATTATTAGTAATATAAATATAGAACAGCCGTACAGTTTTAAAGCCTTTTTATTATTAATAAATATTAAAGTTCAAGGAAAAAGAGAGTTGTAATTCTATTTTATAATCTGATCTAAATATATATAATTAATAATTTTTTTTAAATACTAATATACATTAGACTGATATATAAGCTAAATTTATCAATAGAACAAAAATATACGTGGTAATATATAAAACAGAAAAAAACATTTTTTCAATTCCTCTCTACTATTAGTTCTCTCTCTCTCTCTATATATATTATATATAACTTGTTCAAATTTTCAGTCGTTAATAAAATACTTTCTATTCATCCATTCAAGTGTTCAAATACATGTTTTAAAACTTGTAATGACACTTGATGTCAATACAGTTTTTCCAAATGTTAATTCATTAATTAAAATAAAAAGTGAATAAAAAAATAGTAAAAAAAACAATAGTTTAACAGAATATATGGAAAGGAAGACTGTTCATTGTGTCCCTGTAGCGCAATGGATAGCGTGTTGTATTTCTAATTCGAAGGTCGTGGGTTCGAATCCCACCTGAGATGGCCTAATTTCTGAGAATGTGATTTCTTTTTTACTATACTATTTTATTAGAATAATTAAAGTTAATGAATAAAAAGTAACAAACAAACAAAAAAATAGTCCAACACTGTATATAGAAAGGGGAAAATAGAAAATTACAGGGAAATCGCTTTCATATTGCATTCGTATATTGTGATTCTGTCATATGTATATACATATTTATATTAATTGTAACTATGTAATAAAAAGTAACTAAAATGGAATTTTTCTTTGTTGACCTAAGTAAGAATCGACTTAATTTTTTTTAACATTACTTGTTGCTCATTATTTGAAGAAATGCGCATAATCAAAACTTTTTCATTTTTGGTGTTGATTATAAAACTCCTACTTATAATGCTTCCACTCTTTAGCATATAAAATGCAATAATATTGAATATGAATATCCCAATGCGCCGACAACACTAAATTATACATAATCTATTGAAAAATCATTTTTACGTAACTTTATAAATAATGTTCTAGAATTTCAAAAATAAAGATGTTTGAGAAAAATACTTCTGATGTACATTTTGAAATTGTTCTATGTTTGATTTATTTCATTATTCTTAATTATATTTTTTGAAGGATTTATTTTACAGGTACTATTTCGATATAATTGATCACCATTATCCTTTTCTGTAGGTGTAATAGTATTAGATTCAAAATTTCAGTGTTTTCGGGTATATCTCATATAACAAAAACAACGTAGTAAAATTAAATAGTCTGGAATTGAATGCTTTTCAGATTGGAGTATGATAATTTTAAATAAATTAGGCATGAGAAACACGAGAACTATATTAATACGAACTTTTACATAAAAACAATTTTAGAGCACATTTCCGAGAAAATTTAATTTTAAAATTTTTGTCGATGCATTTGTAACAATATACAGCTGTGTAATAAAGAGAATAAATTTTTATAAAAAGAACGATTAGGGAGACTGCAAGAGTTTTAGTATAATTAATTTTCTTGAAAATATGTATCAATAGCTTTCGAAAATTATCATATATCATTAATAGCATTTCATTGAATGATGCAGAAGTTGTAATCCTCACTAAATTTGAATCATTACCAGAAGAATATGTACACTTCATAAGAATCCAGGAAAATTTCCGTCACAAAAAGTTCTATTTATTATAGCTGAGCTTCCTTCAAACAAAAAAAAACACAAAACGTATTTAAGGTATTCGACTACGTTCGGAACCGGGATTCTGCAAAAGCGTACAAACGAATATTTTTTTACTTTTTAATATCACTTAGATTAGAATGTGCGTTTAAAATAGTTTTAAGAATATTATTGCAATAAAAAATTATTTAAAGACAATATTTTGGCAAAAAAATGAACATAGAATAATCTATTTTCAAAACATTCTCCTTTTATGGAAAATACTACAGACGCATTTTATGCAAAAGCGTACAAACAAATATTTTTTTACTATTTAGTGTCACTTAGATCAGAATACACATGTAAAATAGTTTTAAAAATTTATTATAATAAAAAAATTATTTAAAGGCAATTTTTTTGGCAAAAAAAGGAGCATATAATAACCTATTTTCATAACATTCTCTTTTTATGGAAAATGCTTCCATAATAGTAATATTTTGTATATATATAGCTCAGACCTCAGTACAGAGCCTGAACTAGGATTTTTGAAATATATAGCTTAGAAGTGGATTTATCCATATTTTAATACATCAGAGTGGAGAAATTTGAAAAAAAAAAACAAAAAAAAAAAAAAAAACACTGATAATTATTTCAATTAGTAGTAACTCAGAAAATAATGGGAATTTTTCGAAAATCCTAGTTCAGGCTCTCTGGAGAAGTCTTAGCTATCTATATATATGTGGAAAATAAACTCACAACTCAAACTCAGTGGCGCAACAGCCCATGAGGGCCAGGGCCTACTGTGCCCATCCCAGTATACGTGACCATTGGGCGTAGAGGTGCATGAGCAGATGTCCCGATCAGGTGGTCAGTCTGAAGCGAGACTCTCAGTCCCCAAGCAAGCTTGGTACTCATTTATCGACCTATTGCAGTAGGGATGAAAGGTTGAGTCGACCTTGCCCAGCCCGGGAATAGATCCCGGACCTGTTGCGGGGAAGCACGAAACGCTGCCACTCGAACACCGGGCCCTTTTTATGGAAAATACTATTGTTATATTATTATAGTGCAATTTTTCATAAAAGAAGGGTTTGGTAAAATAGATAATTCTAAGTTCATTTTTTGCCAAAATATCTGATTTAAATAATTTTTTTACTGTATTAATATTCTTAAAACAATTTTATACGTGTATTCTAATCTAAGTAACACTAAATATTAAAAAAAAAATTTGTTTTTACACTTTTACAAAATCACGGTTACGAACATAGTCGGATACCTTAAAACTTTTCAACGTTTCTCCAAAACTTACAAAGTTTCAAAGTCATGTGCACATAATAGATTCATAAATCAATTAGCAAGGGGCAGATTTTGTTTTCATAACCTCCTAAAAACTTGCAACTATTTCTTCCAAGTCGTATATCATTAAACTACTATTGACTCATTCTCCACTTCGAACTCACTCTTTCTGGAAAATTTCTTCCCTTTCTGATCACTCACATTGAGTACAATTTTCTAAAAAGAAATGTATAAAACTACATCTAGCTAAGCGGAGAAGAACTGAACTTGACCTAGAGACCTTGCTGATGCGGTCAATGCCTTCTTCCCTGGAGGAGGAACCGGTGAAAATACCTCGAGTTCTCTACCTCACTCCTGAATGGAACGTGAAGAGCGTTATTAATTACATAAATGAAAGCTCATGAACTTAATTTGTCTCGTAGGATCTCGAGGATGAACATTCCACGTTGATGGAGTCTAAATTTAGCTTTCTCGTTTTCCAAATAAGTATTTCGAAAAAAATAATATCATCAAGGTTATGTAAGAGTCTCTTTGGGATTAACTTTTATTCTTAGAATATTTTCCCTTGTCGTAGTTTCTATTGTTCGAAATGATTCCTGTAGAAGATGTTTTGAAAAATGCGTACCTCACTGTTTGGATTGTAATTGGAGCTTTTGCTATGTAGATATGCATGCATAGACGTGTATTTTAGTTTCATTTAAATGTTTATTTTAATATATATTTTTTTAATTCTAACTTAAATTCGTGTTTATGTTATTTTAATGCTAAGTTATTTTCTTTAGAATTTAGTCTGAAATGATGGCTTGCGTTTAAAAAGCATTATGTAAAAATATATTAATAGTATATACTCCTAGAAGAAAAATTAAAATAAAATTTGAAAAATAATTTTGATGTACTAATGACACAGGTGTATTTATTAACTTATGGATTCTTATCTTTTTGGAATCACACACTCACACAACATCGTAAGAAAAAACTACAAATAAAAAAAATAACTATCGGAAAATCCCCTTTTTAAAATATTAGTTTTGCATCGCCCATTTTGTTTTGTTAAAAAAAATTCAGCAGTGTTATTAATACAATTCGGTTTTTACATGACGTATATTAATTCATAAAATTTTGATTCGTTTCGAAAAATTTAATTTTTTAGAATTTCATACAAAACAATTGTTGGCGCTGCGATCATCACCCCCCACCTCGCTCACCCTCTCTTGTGCGTTCTCTTTCAAGGGAGACACTGCACAAAGCAGTCACAATAAATGTTTATGCCTTAAAATCGCATTTTTTAATTGGAATACAGTACCATTCGCATTAATAACAATCATTCATGTATGTTGTGTAAGTTAACACACAGGAAAGAAAAAATAACTCTTTAAAAATAAGTTGTTTTTTTGCAGTAAGTAAATATTACAACATATATATAATACCATAAAACAAAATAACGATGACTCAGCATTAAATATTTTGCAGAACGGAAATAGTTTCAATTTTGAAAAAAAAAAGCAACCACATGTGAACTATTATAAGAAAAACTGAATGGATTAAAATACAAAATTATAATGTTTTTAAAGCTGTCACTGACTTAGGACTGAGAAGTAAGGTTAAGCTTGCTTTATAAGATCTTAATCTTTCTCTTACAGCAGAAAATGTGTACATAATAGTAGAAAAAAAATAAAGAGGAACAAAAACCTAAATTGAACATCAGTTAAGCCTAAAAAAGTTCTCATGTATTCAAACATAATGCTAATATCAGCGGAAACGAAAAACGAGTTTGAAACTGTAACATATAAAAGAAAATAATAGCAGATATAAAATAAAAAGAATAATCAAAAATAGAGGAAATATATATTCGAATACATATCTATCTATGAAAATTAATCTCGGTGTGTAAATATTTATAGAAGCAAAATTCAACTAAATTTAACCTTTCTCTTATGAATCCCTATACCTCAAAATTAAAAAAAATATTAAATTTTTATTTTTAGCTTTTTTTAATAATTTTCTGAAATCTGTTGACGTTTTTATCAATTATTACAAACTGCTTGGGGTTTAATTACGTACTAGAACATGATTTCCTTGTTCATTTCTTTCTTTTTTTTTTTAATAAAATATCTTAATGCATATGTTTAGCATCTTTTTTTTTCCATAGCTGGCAGTATATAAAAAAAATAAATTCCTATTCCATTTTTGCATGAGATTTCTCATTTTAACTCAATTATTTTTGGAATGAAGATCGAGACAATTTAAATATGCACTTATCAACGGGGAACACAAATTTCAATGTCATTCATTTTTCGATTACTGTAATAAGAACTACCCCTGTTATGTAATGTTGCTTCGTAATTGCTTTCCTGGGAAAATTATAGTAGTCTAAGCAAAAACAAAATAATTTTTTTTTGAAGAAAAATTTATGTTGTAAATTGGAAACAAACGCATTCATTCTACTGCAAAAATGCTCCTTTTCTATGTATAAGGAACGAGATGATTATCTTCCCGAGTGCTTCGTAAATAATGTTTAGATGCAAGATTATAGAGATCAGAATTTTTTTCCGTGCCAAGATGCATGCATGTAAGTTTTTGATTTTGAGCCATCTAAAAACCTTAATTACTATTCAACAACAATAGAGAGTTTTTTAAAATCTCAATAATTCTGTAAAGTAAACTTAACTATCTTTAAAGTAATTAAAGGGAAATATTAAATATTAATTGATCAAGTCGCTTAGAATAAGTCTTACTGTGGTTATTTTTAATGTGAATAATTTAATTTGTTTTTATGTCTCTTATTAAAATGTTTTGGAAAATATACAGCTAGGCACACTTGTACATTTTTATCCATTTCTTAAAACATAAAAAATTTGTAAAAAACTTTGTTATTTTATTAATATTTATGTTTGTTTTCAAGATGATTTCATTCTATACGTAAAGAAAAAACATAAGTTTATCATTTTTAAATCATCCCAATCATTATTATTATTTAATTCCTGCCTGATTCTCAAGACGGGCAACCTTATCAACCTTACAAAAGATTTTGAAAATCAATCCGAAAAAAAAAAAGTGTTACTCCAAATGTTTTCAACAATAAATGTCTCTGATTGCTTCACAGACATACCATTAAGCATAAAGTATTTTTGATGGTGCTTGAGAAAACAACAGCCATGGTATTAAAAAAACACTCAGTTTTCCATCTTACGTAAAACTACTTCTTCAGCAATCAATTCCTTTTTTTTTATAAAAAAAAATTATTCGAAATTAATCGTTACTGTTTCCCATCATGATAAGTGAAACCATCCATGATCTCATTTTTTTATCTCCTGCATTTACAAGTGTGATTTTCTTAGGAACGACATACACGTTGCCATCAATTGATACTTATATAGTTAAAAAAATGCCAATAAAGCATTTTTTCGAGATGGAGACAGTAAGTGTACCATGACGTAATAAGTGGTGGCATCCTCATCGTGTTGGGTAATATTAATGACACTTCGCGACACAGGATTTTGTTGTAAAATTTTAATGAGCATACGATTGACCCACTGTTCCGAATGACTTAGGCATAAAACACGTCTGAAGGTTCTGAGGATAAGCGAAGCGGATTTGACTCAATGACAGGCATATTCTAAAAATAATCTAAACACCCAATTCATGTCAACGATTTTGTTGTTATTCTGCGCAAATGTTTTGGATGATAAATTTTAAAGGGGGGACTCTTAAGGCTAATGTTCAAGAATGGGATCTACGCTGAATATAGCATTTTAGATTTTTAAAACATGATCCAACAGTAATATATCTTAAATTCAACAGTATATAGAAAGTGCAGTATATTTTGATTGGTTACTAGTTTCTTTTTAAATCTTTCTATTTTCTGTTTCTATACGCAATGTATTCGGAATGCGTATTGTATGTTTTATGAAATCCCTATGCTATTTGGGGTGTTTTATATGAAACTGAAAATAACAGTCGTACTTATTGAATATTTTTAAGGCTGTTATGCATATAAAAATAGTTGGTAAACAGTGGAGCACACAAGGAAGGGGGGTGTCCACGATTCCTCCCCCATTACCCTTGACTTTTATTTTTCGATTGATTATAATCTTATGCATGTAGAATGTAAAATTTAATTAAGTATTTATTAATAATTTCTTTTATTAATTGATTCTGATTATTTCTCTCTATATGTAAAACAAGTTTTTCGTGATGATGTAATAAATTTATTTACTTATCTCACACGCGAGAACGATAATAATAATAAAAAAAAAACAATGTCCTGTTCAATATTAGGGTTACACTTTAGAATACGGAAATGAAGACTTGAAATTTATAATTTTTTTTCTGTTTACAGTATGATGAAAAAAGATGGAACTACATAATACATGAAAATTACAGTTTTACAATTTCAGCAGTGAGTATGAACATTTGTATAATTTGTACAATGAGGGTTAGCCTACTATTAGACGCGGCCAGGGGGTACTAAGCCCTCCCCCCCCCAGTTTTCAATAATTACTTTTTAATGTTTTTGTTCTCGACAATCGACAAAATCAAAAGAATATGTTTATACCTGGCTCAAAGTCATCCCGTTGGCGTGATATGGAAGTTTGAAGATTGGGGTTCAAGCTCATGTGTTGTCCTCATTACTTAACCGAGGCTCCAAATTAAGAGATCAGTCGCCAATAGATCTCTTTCAACTAGAGTGCAAAGTTGATAAACACTTTCTCAGAATTGAAGTGTTTATAATTCAATAAAGTGTTTTTATCACGTTATGAAATTCAAATCAATATTTGAGTTTTCGCCAAATAAAATATTCTTTATTCAATTTTCTTGCTTTATTGCTTTAAATATTTATACATACATACTTTAAACTCTCATTTAAAATTGAGAAATAAATTTATTTAAAAATTTATAATTATTAAATGATAAATTGCTTCGATTTATCAATTCTGGCTTTATAAGAAATGCAACAAACATTTTAAGCAACCTACATTTTATGCAAAAATTCTATGTGGGCAATTGCATGTAGATTTGCTTATAAAAAGAATAAACGGCCCATAAAGATAAAAAAGGTTTGTCCTTTGCTGAATACTTCAATTACAAAAACTGATAACTAAAAGTTAGGGAGGAGGGGAGGAAAAAAAAAACTAAAGCACACAACTCAGGAATTTGAAAAAAAAATGTTTCTTACTTTTTTACTAAAATGGACAAATATTTTATTATTAATTTAAATCAATGTACCTCCAAGTAAATATCTTTGAATACATTTTGTTCACATTAAATTTATTTAAACTTAGTTAATGCTAGTTAATGAGTCCTCGCTTGGCGGCGATATGTCACCTATGCGCGCTCTCCTGGCGTTCTTAAAGAGCAGGATTTTCTTTTTTGAGAGGTACGACATGGCAGTGGTTGTAGAGGTGTGATATCTATATGAACTAGTACCAACATCACGCGAAGACGATCGTTTTGGCGTGATCGGTTAAGTACTCGCGTTCGGAACGGAAGGTACCCAGAACGAACCTTCCTCCTTCAGTGGTAAAAGGCGACACTTCGGATGCAGTAAATTTCAGATTTATGTCTTATTTATAGATTTGTGTAGTAGTAGTTAGTGTGTAATATATATCTTTATAATCATGTAAACTGCGCTCAAAAATTAGACTACTGCGGCTAGCTCAAATAATTTTAATTAGTGGTACATTCTAATTGAACACAGTTACAGTTACGAAAAGGTTAATGTTATACAAACAGTGAGGGGCTTACATTGACGGACGATGGCATGTCCTTTCTTCCCTGAGCTGGCAGGCAGAATGTTTTAGTGTCCCCATGGCTGGGAGGGGGCGCTCTATTGTCCTTTTTTTCATCATTCGTTACAATCATTAATACATAATTTCAATTAAAAAATGATTCAGCTTTCCTGGAGGTGTAGATTAATTTACACTATGACAAAATTTATTTTAGCTGAGTTAGACTACGCAAAACTACAACTCTTTCCGAAACTACAAAAAGGTTTCATGTTGTGTCTTAAGGCGCTCAAAGTGCTACAAATTTCTAAAGTTAACTTTTTAAAAAAAATTCTGTCCTGATCCTGCAAATTACAAATAACATACAGTTTATCAAATGTAATTCATGCATTCATTTTAATTTTATATTATGGTACATATTTATCTGCATTTATATATTACTGTAAATGTATCAGTATACAACATTGCATTAATTCAAAATTGTATCATATCAGAAATAACATGATTAAGAGCCGCATTCCAACCCTACTGAATAACTTTGCATCCGGGCACATACAATGGTTGAGCAAAATTTTTTGTAAAAAATTGCATTTGATAATTTAAGGTATCCGACTACGTTCGGAAACGGGATTTTGCAAAAGCGTATAAATGGATAATATTTAGTGTCACTTAGATTAGAAAATGTATATAAGATTGTTTTAAGAATAGTATTACAATTAAAAATTATTTATAAGTACAACATTTTGACAAAAAATGAACATAGAATGACCCATTTTCAAAATATTCTCCTTTTGTGAGAAATGCTTCTTTTATAATAATATTGTGCCTGTATATAGCTCAGACCTCTATACAGAGGCTCAACTAGAATTTTTGAAATAAAAGTGGGGTTATCCATGTTTTATGACAACAGAGGGGAGAAATTTTAAGAAAAAAACGCCGATAATTATTTCAAATGGTTGTAACTCTAAAAATAATGAGAAGTTCTCAAAAATCATAGTTGAACCTCTGTACAGAGGTCTGAGCTATATACAGGCACAATATTATTGTAAAAGAAGCATTATTCATAAAAGGAGAACATTTTGAAACAAGGTTATTCTAAATTCATTTTTTGCTGAAATGTATTTAAATAATTTTTTTTGTCAAAATGTCCTTAAAACAATTTTATACATGTATTCTAATCTAAGTGACACTAAATATATTATGAAAATTATCCATTTATGCGCTTTTTTAAAATCACAGTTCCGAACGAAGTCGGATACCTTTAAGGTATTATACCTTTGCCTACGTACTGAAACAAGTTTTCTAAAATGACATGCGATTAGTAATTTAATGTTAATTTGTTGGTGCTTATGCCTTAAATTAATGAAAAACACCATTCAGGAATTTATATGACAATTTAAATTTATTGAAATGAGATATTTTAGATATTTTAGATAAAATTTGATGAAAATTATACAGAAATTAAAAAAACTCTACATGGAACTCAAAGCCATATATTTAGATTTTATTTTTACATAACATATTTAATACAGTTATAAAGGTAATGAACTAAAATCTAAAATATATGTTCAAGTACCAAAAAGTTACGGCACATTGCACATTTTCTTATAGAAAATTTTATAAAATGCATGGTGTTTGAAACAATAAACAGTTTAAAAAAATTATTAATGTTAGAGTTAAATCCTTCGTTCATTACCTTTATCATGTTTTAAATAACATGTATACACAATATGAAAGAAACACATTCATAAATTTTTGAGATATCAGGTTTTAAGTAACATAACTTTGGTAAAAAAAAATATAGTCTTCATAAAAGGAATTTAAAATTTTGATTCTTATTTTCTAAAATAATCCGTAATATCAGATATTTAAAATTCATCACTTTTATATCATAGACCGTCCTCGTTCTCTATCTTGTTAATTTTTTTTCTTTCTGGCAGTTTGATTTATTTTCCCCTACACAAAATGGCAAAGATAAAAAAAAAATTGAATTTCAGTCAAACATTGATTTAGAAACGTAGGCAGATATCTAAACAATTTTTAATCATACTTTATTATTAACAGCTTATATAAATATCAATAGCCGGTTATATTAGAGTCTATTTAGCTGTTATGTTGTACTTATGGTGTGAAAGTTTGGAAAGGGAGTCAAAATTACGAGGTTCGTCGCCAATAGCCATTGTGTTGCTTTAAAGTGTGACGTAAATTAAAATCAAATCAAATCAATTTAGTTCTTATAATGTAACGGGTTCTATTCGTGATTCTTACTGATCCTATAAGAAAAATTCTATCGATCACGTTGTATGATTAAAAAAACACTTTCTGTGAAGGAACTGTAATTTATGTTAATGAGAGTTGCTATTTAAAGTCAAGTGAAGTGGGCAGTCGGAAGGAGATTGGTGATTATTGCCATGCTGAAGCTAAAGTGCTAATGATAGAATAACTGAAGTACCAGAGTTCGAGTAGCAAGATTATTATTGCTGCGGATTTACTCGTCAAAGCTATGTACTTGAATCATCTATTATAGATCTTTAAGTTAGCAATTAAGCTGACAGTTTCCTTCTATTAAGTTGAATTTTGGTAGTGATTTGATATTCCTAATAAAAGTGTACGATTTTATTAAAATGTCTCTTAATTCGGTGTAAATATCTTGGGCTTATTATTGGCAACCGGTTCTTTTGGTTCCACTATATGAATTTCTTAAAGAGGGAATTTATCAACTGTCTCTTTAGTTAAATAAAATTTTGTTTTGAAAATCTAAGTAAAGATTTTAAATTAGGGTACTTTATTGTAATAGAACCCATTATTATCTATGATGTGGGAATCTGTAGTGACTCGCTCACCTCTCACCATATCCCAAAACTATACTCTATTCGAAGAATGTGTTCTTTAAAAATAACGAAGAAATATAGAACTTCACCTAAAAATGCCTTATAAATCATATCTGGTACTCCTCCAATTAATCTTTCTGTTAATAAAGTTTCTCTATATAAAATATCAAACATGTTAACTTCGAAATCCTGATTTTAATAATATTATTGACAGTCATTTCACTGTAAACATTATTTCTCTTCACTCTGTGAAAGCGCTAAATAGAATTATTAGTTTTAATCATTTGTAGGATCCTAATGAGTGGGTACAGACGGATTCGAAATCGGGAGTGAAACCAGGTTCACAGTTTGCATTTTTTATCGAGGGTCCCTTTATGGGACCTATACTTTTAAATTAAAACCCTTGAATACTTTCTGCTCCTACCCACAGCCGCGGCGAGAGTTCGCGACAACAATTATACCATTATTATTGACCTTTTTTAACTGTTCTATTTAACCCCTTGTAAGGTACACCTTTGAACGAAACATCATCAGGCGCATCCGGCCTGAGAGACCACCAACATATTTTGACCTTCCTCTTAATCAAGTGTAATTCAAAAACCAGTAAAGGAAAGCAAAAACATCAAATTGTACGAAAAAGAACCAGTTTAGAGAAAAAAAATGAAGCTTAAGGTATCGACTACGTTCGGAACCGTGATTTTGCAAAAGCGTGTAAATAGGTAATATTTATGATATTAGTGTCACTTAGATTAGAATACATGTATAAAATTGTTTTAAGGACATTATGACAAAAAAAATTATTTAAATACAATATTTTGGCAAAAAATGAACTTAGAATAACCTTTTTCCAAATGTTCTCTTTTTTTAAAAAATGCTTCTATTGTATTAATATTTTGCCTGTATTCAGCTCAGACCTCTGTACAGAGGCTCAACTAGAATTTTTGAAACTCATAACTCGGAAGTCGGTTGATCCATGTTTTATGAAAACAGAAGGGAGAAATTTTAAGAAAATACGCCGATAATTATTTCAAATGGTTGTAACTCTGAAAATAATCTGAATTTTTCAAAAATCATAGTTGAGCCTCTGTACAGAGGTCTGAGCTATATACAGGCAAAATATTAATACAATAGAAGCATTTTTTGCAAAAAGAGAACATTTGGAAAAAGGTTATTCTAAGTTCATTTTTTGCCAAATTATTGTATTTAAATCATTTTTTTTTTGTCATAATGTCCTTAAAACAATTTATACGTGTATTCTAATCTAAGTGACACTAAATATCATGAAAATTATACATTTATGCACTTTTTTAAAATCATGGTTCCGAACGTAGTCGGATACCTTAAACTAAAGCAACCAAAATTCCTAATATGACACAAAATGCTTTTGCTTGCTTCTCAGACCAACTGCGCCCGACGGAGCCCGATCTAATAACCGTAATGATATGCAGTGCATGATTTTTTAAAATCATATCTACTTGACCAAGAATCCCTTTTATTTTGAAATGTTTTGCTTTACACCTATCTTTATCAACATATGTTCAGTTAAGGATGTTTATGATTCTTTATAATTTACATCTGCAATATAAATTCTTAGAAAACCATTATACACCCACCCTTTTCGGCGTTCGTTTCTTTCTTTATTGTCTTACTAATACTGTCCTCAAAGATTTTATTGACGCATTTATGAGTTAGATTAAAGAAACAACGCCTCGAATCATATTCAAAAGATTGGTATTTATGAAATTTTGAAGCATTAATTCACGCCTCGCTGTTTTTATACATCCTGTAGAATTTTTTTTTTTTCCTGCTTCTTTTATTTTAGAATGATAGTAAAGTTTGTATACATTTCATAGCCTGCTTTTTGAATAAATTTCTTTTTCAGAACATTTTTCAACAGGATGTAGTTGTTTATTGATGTTGTACGTTTACACCTATGTTTCGCAAAACTAAATACTTCTATGTTTATTACTGAAATTTAGAGGAGTAGAATTTTATTTTAATAAACGTATATTTTGATTCGCTTGGCAGAATTTAGAAACAAATAAACGTAATCAACGAAGCGATACATAAGAAGAGCAGAGAGGACTGATGTTTTGAATTCGTAAGTTTTAGGTAAAAGAATAGAGATAACACATACAAAATTATTTTTTGAAACAAATATAAATTTCACAAGGTATGATTATCGAAATCCGGTGATAAAAAAAAAAACCATCTGTTTATTTTTTTGAAATTTTTATCATGCGTTTCATGAAGCGGTCTACTTTTTCCTCTGTGTATATACCATTTTTTATTTAGTCAAGAATTTATACTTCTGCTTGATCTTTAACTTATCCAGAACGATTAAAAATTACATTCCGGTCTTTTTTTTGTCACCTATAAAGGGAAAAAAAAGACCAATACAAAAAAAATTCAGCTATATTTTTTTTTTAAAACCTAATTTTATGTGATTTTTTTTTAAAATTTTTCAATTCTTATTTGACTAGCCCTTAAAATTCGTGCTTATTTTTTCAAAAAAATTTGGAATTTTTGTTATTATTTTTCGATTTTAAACTTAATTATATGATTAAAGTTAAAAACTATTCAATTCAATTAATCAATAATCATGTGAATGTCGGCGTGTTTTTGAACTTTATAAGACTTGAATGATTACCAGTGCGCACACAGAATTTTTTTCAAGGCAGGTGGGGGGGTCAAAAGTTCACCATTCTTGATAATGCTATTTTGATTTTGTCGATTTTCGGGAACAAAACAAGTAAAACTAATTATTGAAAAATAATTAGCTTTAATTTAAAATTAATCATTAATAACAAATACTTTTTAAAATTTTTACGTACTATATACTTAGAATTATAACCAATCGGAAAAAAAAAAGGGGCTTTTTAGGGGGAAGGGGTCCCGGGAACCCAGGGTGAGTGAGTAGTAGTTTGGGTTTTATGGTGCAAGAGCCAGTTTTGGCTATACTGCAAACATTCGGGCTGTGGCGGTGTGATATCTTTTGAACTAGTACCAACATCACGCGAAACGTTCGTTTTGGGGGATTGGTTACTACCGCGTTCGGGAAAGGAAGGTACTCGAACCAACCTTCCTCCTTCATTGGTGACCCTGGCCGTGCAAAGGAAACCCCACCCCTTTAGGGCCCCAGTCGGGCCATCACCCCCCAGCAACCAAAACCCCCAAACATTGACGCAAATAAGCCGTTACTTCTCAAAGTCGTCCCACCAAAAAGACGAATCAAACCTCACACACATGACGCAATTTCAAACCGTCTCCAGAATGCGCAACCCACCAAGGGGGACGCAACTGCTTACATGCTCGCCACGAATATGGTATTGTTCGTTCGCCTATTCGCCAAAACACTGGCAGGGGAGTATGTGGCGGTGCGGTATCTATATGAACTATATATAGTACCAACATCACGCGAAGACGTTCGTTTTGGCGTGACTCGCGTTCGGAACGGAAGGTACTCAGAACGAACCTTCTTCCTTCAGGTCTGTGGTCTGGACGAGAAAAGGAGAAATTGGATGAGACAAGATGGAGGGTCGAAAATAGAGAAGGATCACTGGGGTACCCCTGAGTCGTGACACCCGTGTTTACCAAAGATAGTAAACCCCTTGGGGAAAGGAAAAGATCACTAGAGAGAGAGAGAGAGAGGATACCTCGGGATTGTGTGTGTGCGTGTGACACCCGTACCCACCTAAAGAAGGTGAGCCTCCTGAGGGGACCGGACCCCCAGGACCCCCCCTTGTGTGCACCACTAATGATCACTCATTAACATCGTAATCAGAAACAGCATTAAGGCTATTGGCGAAACGCATCTTAATTTTTAACCATGGCTAAGTGATGAGGACGACACCTGAGGTGGCACCCCTCTATCCAAACTTTCACATCATGTTAACATAAGGATTTAATGCCTCGATATGTAACCACTCTTGTTATGTTAACTGTAATTGACTGTTCCTAGCAATAGAAGCGTCCTCTGGCGACCATTCATTTTCAGTAAAGGCCAGATCAGGAGAGAATGCAGTCGCTGTGAAAAATCGTCTGTTATTGACTATTATTTTGGTCTACCATGGGTGTTATCTTCGTTTAACAGTCAAGTAATTTTGATTATTTGGGTAGATAAATGTTCAATTTTTCTTTTCTTGCAAAAATCAAATGTTTGATACAAAATAAAATATACTTAGTAGTTAAAAACTGATATCTTAAATAAAATGCTTAAAAGTTTTTAAGGTTTTGTAGCAACTGCATATTCATTTTAGGTAGCAGCTATACAGCATGATAATGGTAAAATACATTTCTACTTGAGCATTATTTCCAAAAAGCAAAAATAAATAAAAATGAATACCTATTCAGTAACACAGTTTTTTCAGGTATTACTGTGGAAACACTTTTCCAAGCCCAAACCAACTTCACAATCCTTATACCAGAATCGTGTTTCCTTTCTTACCTTTTTCAATTCCTACTATTAACTCACAATCTCGATATATTTATTTATTTATTTATCTTTGTGGAATTTTCAATCGTTAATAAAAACATTTTAAAGCGTTCAATTGAGCTGAAATTTTATATACATGATAATTTTAGATGACAATACAATAATTTAATTATAATTAATAAAAAATTTAAATTTATTAAAAACTAATTATTTAAAGAATTACAAATACAGCCACGTTGGATCATTTTGGAGACTTAGCGACCTTTTTGACTTGTGTCAAAACTTTAAAAAAGTTTTTTCAATTTTTTAAAAAGCATTAAGGTAAACTAAAATTTTATATAAATACACGATTTTTTTGGATGATAATAGGATATTTTAAGGGATAATTAAAAAAAATTAAATTACCATTTGATATTGTGATTCTGCCTATGCATACATATTTATATATTAATTGAACTTTTTTTAAAAAAGTAGCAAAAAATAAAATTTTTTTTTTGTTGATCTAAGTGGGGAATTGACTTAATTTTTTTTTTTTTATATTACTTGTGAAGGAGGAAGGTTCCCTTTTGGTTTCCTCCCGTTCCGAACGCGGTATTTTAAAGATCACGCAAAAACATCGTCTTCGCGGGTGTTGGTTTTTGGTTATATAGATATCCCCCGGCACATACTACCCTCCAGTGTTTCTGGAATAGGCGGGAAAAAACGATCCATATTTCCCTGGCGAGCATGTAAGCAGAAATTAATCTCTGCAAACAATTAGATATTAAAAGCTATTTACTTTCTTGTAATAGTTTTTATCCCCTAGAGCAGTGGTCCCCAACCCCGGTCCACGGACCGGTACCGGTCCATGGATCAGATACTACTGGTCCGCATATGAAACATTAAATTATTTCCATTTTATTTACTGTGGTATATTTTTCTGGGTTTGGGGCTACTTTTTATGAAGATCACTTTTTTATTTTTTGGGGTAGCTATATTTTATTCTGGGAAAAACATTTATAAAAACAAATTAAAAAAAAAATTATTAAATCAAAACAATCTAAAAAAATAAACAATCAACGTCCTTCCCCCCTTTGCAGGCTGCAAAATTTATACAACGTTGACCGGTCCGCGGAGAAAAGGTTAAAACTGCCCTAGAGCTATCTTTGCTTTTTTTTTAATAAATATTCGAAATTAGATGACAAACATATTAAAAAGGAAATTTACCTCCCATTTAATGACAAATATGCTTTTTTATGGCAATATTTATTAAATTGTGAAATAAAATAAATTAAACACTAAAATAAAATAATTGATCCATTATTTCTTACAGAAATTTTACGAATAAAGCAATTTAAAATAAACGTAATACTTTATCTCAACATTTTATTTAACTTATTGTTAGAAAAAAAATTTTCAATTCATATGTGAAAAAAAACTTGTTGTTGATGTTTAATTTTCATAAAAAAAACACACCTTAGTATTGGAAATAAATTATAAATCTTTCCCCTTTTTGAATGAAATAAAGAGAAGTATTGTTATTTTTATGATTATTTTAAAATATCGCTATTTCTTGTATCACTATTAATAATACTTTGCTGATACTTAGCTTATTTCCTTTTGAGGAAATTTGTTTCATTCATAAACACATTTGTTTGCATTACTTTAAACATAACATTCAAATTAAGTTTAAAAACTAATATCTGACTGTATAATACTGTAAAATTCCAAGTTACTTTTCTTTATTGTTTTTGTATAATATCTAAAATGTAAATACTATCCTTCACATGCAATTTCCTATGAAAATTTCGATACTAAAATAATTTTATTACATGATGTATTTTCAAATAAAAATTTTTTTTGGAAAAAATAAAAATTTTTTTTTTTTAAAATTAAAGAAATTTTAAAAATTTTATGAAAAAAATTTAAATGGAAATTTAATAAAAAAATTTTTTGGAATAAACATTTTTTTAAAATTTTTTATTTTAAAAAACAATTTTTTGGGTCCTTAAATATTAAAAAATTTTAATTTAATCTCCCGTATAATATTTAAATCAATTTATTAAAATTTTTAAATTTTTTTTAAAAAAAAATTATTTTTTTAAAAAACTTTTATTTAACATTAAAAAATTTTTTTTTTAAAAATTTTAAATTTTATTAAATAATGAAATTAAATTATTAATTGATTTTTTTAAAATTTTTAAATAAAATTTTTTAAGAATGTTAAAAAAAATTTTTTTTTTTAAATTTGAAACCTTTAAAAAAAAATTTTTTTGTGCCCTATTTTTAGGTAAAAAAAAATTGTGGTTTTGACTAAAAATAACTAAATTTTTTTTGGGGATTTAAAATTTTTTAAAAAGGTTTTTCCCCAAATTTTTGGGGAATTGCCCCTTTTTTTAAAAACCCCCATTTAAAACCCCCCAAAAAAATTTTTCCGGAAATTTTTAAAAAGGTTTACCCCCTTTTTTTCCCCTTTTTTATTATTTTTAAAATTTTAAAAACCAAATACATTTTTCAATACGAAAATTTTTTATAATGGGACCCAAACTGTTTTTTTGAATTGCGTTTTGTTGCTATTATAGGATAATTCATATTTACAAAAAAATTCTGTAGAAATTTCATCCTTTCACTTTTCTGCGAATTTTTCAAAAAATTAAAGAATTTTTTTATCTTTCAAAATATTGTATTTATTTCAGTTTTCTGTTCTTAAGTATTTGAGAAGAGTAATGGGAATTTTTTTTATACTATTTTAATTGAAGTTTGTTCTTAAGTTTGCTGTCTATCGGATATTTTGATTTTGAGAACGCAGTGTTAATTTTGTGAAATTTTTCTTTCTTGCTTGAATCTAGACTAATATATCGATTTTAACTCAATAGCGCAAAAAATAATAAATATTTCTCTATAATTACATTTTCCGTTCGATATTTGAAAACGGAGAAAAAATGTAAAACCAGAAAAATCTCCCCTTTTTTCTTTCTTTCTCTTTTTTCTTTTGATAAATTTTTTTTATTGCTCGAATCGATACATTAGACTATGATTAACGTTCACGAGTTCAAAATGGCTAAATATGAAGGCATTCAAATGGAATAGACGGGAAACTTAAGTATGCTTATGCCATCGTAAATAAAATTATTTTAAGACGTTTTACAGAATACATCCACAAGAAAACATAGTAAATTTAAAAGGGAAAACAAAAAGAAATAATTTATACCTGAATTGAATATGTTAACATTACTTTCTGTTGTATTTATTTTTTTTTAAAATTTTTTAAAATTCGCAACAATGCCGTTCCTTACATTATAAGGGATTTAAAAAACTTGGGAAAAC
>BMAV01016533.1:6383-72764 GCA_019973955.1 Trichonephila inaurata madagascariensis
ATATATATATATATATATTATATTTCTTGTTCAAATTTTCAATTGTTAATAAAATACTTTTCATTCAACCACTGAAGTTCGAATACATTTTTTTAAACTTTCAGTGGATAACAGTTGGCGTCAATGCAGTTTGTTTTTCAAAAATAATATAATTCATTAATTAAATTTTATATTTTCATTTTTAATTTATGCTGCGTTACTTTTGATGAAGTTAGAACTAGCACCAACAGATGGCGCCAGTAAGTTTTTCTAATGATTTTTTTCTTGACTTCAAACATATTTTTTTAAACTTGAGTGGATGGCACGATGTTGATACCTTTTTTTTTCAAATATTAATATATTAATTAAATTTAATTAAGGAAAATAAAATTTTTCTTTGTTTACTTATGTAGGAATTGTTTTAATTTAGTTTTTTTTTATTTTGCTTGTTTTTATTTTAATAACGGCTTTTTTTAAAACCCCATTTACAAAATATGTTGTATGGGTGGTACACTTAGAGTAAAATATGTTTAAAAGAATTTTGCTTAACTCTCCTACACTATGTAAAATAGTTTATTAAACACTGAAAATTATTATCATAAATTAATATGAAGGTAAAGACAAATTAATGTTTATTAATTAATTACAATCTAATTACAAGAAACAATTTAATACGAAATTTGAGCTTTATGATTTTTGATAATTTTGCTTATATATATATATTTGATCGTAAAAATGATAATACCACTCTCATTTCCCCAACTATAAGTAAAAATGATAAAAAAAAAATATTGATACTTTTCACTTTGTTAATGCTTAAAATCCGAATTCATTTAAATAAGATGTAGAAATTTTTAGCAATATTTTTGAAGCTTTATTGGACATTATGGGATAATTTTTTTCTAATGTTAATCCAAAATGAATTAATGGACTTTTCCGAACATTTTGAAATCAAAAATCTTGATTAATAAAGAACGAAATTAGTTCTTCCCCTTCATTCAAAAGTAATTCATATACAGATGCATCCATCATCACAAATGGATTACGAATGCAATTTTTTCTTATATCTATCTATCCATAAATGGATAAGTTGAATGTAACATAAATACTCTTAATCTATTTCTATAAAACGTGTGACGGGGCTTTTATCACGATTTCTATTAATGTCCTCTTGGGGTTTCTTTGGAGCCTAAATGGCAATTATTTTTAACCAATTCAAGAACAACTTGGTTATTTATAAATTAGGAATCATATATATATATATATATATATATATATATTGGAAGATAGCAGTTGAGCTGAGTCTATGTCCGGGTCTATGTCTATGCGCAGAAGTGATAGCTGAGTAGAGAATGAAATGTAAAGTGATTTGAGATAAGTTAGAAGAATCCTAACTCCGTGAAATAGCCTAGCCATGCCGAAACTGAGAACCAAAAGTGGGTTCGAGGCCATAAAGAATACTGTCGGATTAAAACCACAACAGAACAGATACAGAACGTAGCTGATTATCTAGGATATAGCGGTAACCAGTTTTATATAAGCTATAAGGTAAAGACGTATGTTAGTGATAGAGAAATTAATCTATGTTAGATGCAGTAGTCAAGTACGCGACTATTTAGTAATACGTGTTGCGTCTTCTCATTCTAGATCAACTTCCTTAATTATTATTGTTGTGTATTGTGTTTAAGCTAAAATCTTAATAAAAACAGATTTTAAAATGAATGATTTGAGTGGTTCTTCGGCCTTCCCCACATAAACATGTCGTGTAGATAATGTAGAACTGATGTCCCCACGGGCGGGGGCTTCACAAATAAATGGTCGACTGATTCAATTCCGGAGTTTATTTTTTCAGAGTGTAATTAATTATTTATAAAAAAAAAAAAAAAATTGACAGCACACGGAAATTCCGCGATACACTGTTTAAGAATCACTGTCTTAGACAAAAATTTCACTAAAAGAGGATTTTCCCTATAACCAATTATCGAGTACTTTTTACTCCCATCATGGATAGTTTCGAGTCAAGAAAGGGATTGTCGCACACCACCTTTAGTTAAACGCGTTTCGCTTCTCTTGAAGGACTTTAAAAATTTTATTTAAAACTTATCCTTCTTCCAGAAATTACTTAAACTGTTATGCATCTTCCTTCGTATTAAGCGATGTTTGATACATATCCACAGGCACAGCCAGTTGTCTCTAGTTCAAATGGTGGGTATAATAGACGTAATCGCAGTAGCTGCGAATATCACTGATGGTTGTTGTGAAGGAAGGCTTTTAGTTAGAATTTTTTAGATAATTTACGATGAAAATTTTTAAGTAACAGTTTTAAACTGGTGTACATTGTACCTAATATTCAATCTCTGAATCACTTCAAAATAAGTATCTTCTTCTAGGCATGATTTAAATCGTCTATCTGCAAGACCAAGTTATTTTCATCATGAATCTTAGACAATTCAATTGAAAAGGAAATGCCCTTTAATAGCATTTTAATGCTGTTACTGGCATTTTTATTTGAGAAAGAAAGAGTGACAACTGCATCACTATTTTTCACTTTATTTCTAATGGGGCTGCGGATTGGTGTTCTACCATTGCAGATCTAGTGCATTCCCTGGAACTTGGTATCTCTTTTTAGTGCGGCATCATACAGGCGGATCCGAATCACCACAGGTAAATTTGACGCCAAGTTTTCTCCCCAGAGGGAGGCACCTGAGCTTCCATATGTCTGAATAATCCAATCAAGCTAGAAGAGTTAATACTTCGAGATATCTTATAGACTCTTTCACAAGAAAAAACTACGCACCAAGGAGTTGCCCGATTGTAATTAAATTTAGTATGCAAAAATATTTGTACGGATCATGCAAATGATTAAACTTTGGTATTCAATGGATGAATAGCAGGAAAACAGCGCATCAGAACTGTACACTCAGAAGGTGTCTATAAAAAGCGATTCTCAATCTGATGGTCAAAATTTCTGTTGCACTGTGATTTAGGATACCTTTCAACGACTTAAAAAAGGCCACGCCGCAGCATTTGAGCTTACTACGAGCAACTGTCAGAGTTTAAAAGAGGTCGTATCATTGGATTGAAAGGGGAGGTTGGGCAAATCGTAGAATCACTCGTCATACGGGTTCGAAACAATGCGGCCATTAGAAGATGCTGGCAACAATGGGTGAGCAACGGCAGATTTCTGCATTGCGATGGTAGCGGTTGACCTAGGGCCATAACAGATCGGGAGAACAGATCGATTGTCAGATCAGCTGTCACAGCACCTGATTCATCGTTAGCAACTATCAGACGTGTGACCCGTACACGTGGGTTCACCTTGACCATTCCCAGTTTGCTGATGGAGCAAAATTTATGCTCGTAGCGTCCGCTACGTTAAGTGCCAATCACGCTTGCACATTATCAAGCCAGATTACAGTGGTGCTTGGCTCTATCATGTTGAAATCAGGCTGACTGTGGACGGATAGTGTTTAGCCACGAAATCCACTTCCAACTGTGTCCTGACGATCATCGAAGACGTGTCTGGTGACGCCCAAGGCAGCGTGTCAATCCTGCATTCACTATTTCTCACCACAAAAGTTTTCAACTAAGAGTTATGTTCTGGGATGTCATTTCTTTTGACATCCGGGCCCCTTTGTTCGTTATTAGAGACACACTTGTAGCACAGCGGTAAGTCGACGACATTCTGAGAACGGTTTTGCAACCATTTCTTTCGCCTTATTTTTCTGCAAGATAAGACCAGGTCATATAAGGCATCTGTTGCTATGAACTGTCTTACAGCTTGTCAAACACTTCCTTGGCCATCAAGACCGTCAGATCTCTCTCCAATCAAGCATGTCTGGGATATGATGGGAATGCGACTGTATGTACCAGGGAATGTTGAAGACCTGGCGTGACAATTGGAGAAAATTTGGCTAACATACCGTAGGAGACCATCAGGATGCTATATTACTCTATGCCACATCATGTGGCAGCTTGCATCCAGGCTAAGAGTGGATCAACACCTTATTGAGCTCGTTACTTTGTAACTATGTAACTCTGAAATAAATCATTCCTTTTTTTTCAGAAATTTTAATCATTTTTCATTCTGAACATAATCTTTCTACCTACAAATTTTTGTCTCTCTCGGACAATTTTTTTTGCTATAGAATATAAATTAAAAGTTATATTAATCTCAATTATTTTTTATTACATTTTTTCCGATGTGATTACTGAGCAGAGTATAGCAGGCACAATGTTTTTACTTTTATCATCAGAGAGTCAACAAATATTTTCAAACTGCTGAAAAATACGTTTAATGCATCGCAAGTACATCGGAACTCCAAAATCTGCCTTTTTTTAGAGAAGGATATATTTATTGGAAAGGCGTTGTCAAGAACATATTCAAGAGAATGGTGTGAATTTGAATTAATAAAATGTTTATGAGAATTTAAAATTCAATTATTCCTTTTTATAAGTTAATTTTATCTTTTATAATAGATTATCTAACACCTATACTCGCTTTCTCTCTAATTCATAAAAATAATAGAAGACAAAATTACAAAAATTGAAAAGATGGAGACACAATCATGAAATTATTCTTTATTCATTTTTCATAAATACTACAGAAAGTTGAATTTCTGCTTTTAATGCTGATACATATCTACAAAAAGATGCAAATATATGGGAGTATCATTTTCTCTTTAAAATAAAATCCGACAGTCCATGACCTAAGAAATTCAAAAGATGGTGAAGGGAAAATTACATTTGATATTGTGCATATTCTTTACATAAGTCAGAACGAGATTCATTTCTCTATGTCCTAATAAAAAAAACACCACAGAAAATCTATGTGGCGCTATTTTTTAAAAAAAAAAAACGAAACAGAAGAAACGATGATGAAGTACGAAATGGAAGTTATTTACCCATTTCCAAAATAAAGGATTTGCTATCGGTTGCAAATTAGTTGGAATTGTGTGCTATAAGTAAAAAATAACGAAGTAACCAAAAACAAAACCTCTATATAGGATGTTTCTTTTTAGGTCAATACATATATATTCCATTTCCAATTCAGCAGAAGAATTCCGGAAAAGTATGAGAAAAAAGGGAAAAATGAAAATTTTGTTAAGGAATCATTTGAATTGTGTGTGATTACTATGTGTGTGAGAAGTTTCTATACAAAACTGGTTCCTATGAAGAGTTTTTGAAAAAATTCAATTGAATCAAAACTTTGAAACAATAAATTAAGGTATATTCCTTTTATTTCAGGTACATTAAATGTAATCCTTTTATCAAACAAAAGCAGACATATACGAAATTCAAATGTATACGTTTTTCATCCGCTTTCTGCAAATCTATTACATTCCTTCTGTACCTTCCCAAAAGTGAAGTACCGATGGCAGCACAAAACTGTAAGATATATGTATTAGTTACAAATTGTTATTAACATAGTCAAAGTTAATGATTACAAGAATTAATATATGTAGAACTACATGTTTTTGAAAATGTAATAAGCAAAAGCAAAATATTGCTCTCTTTGACGTCTGGACAGAGTCTAGTCTAGCAGACATCTTTTTCTTTGTTTTTCCTCCAAAAATTTGCTAAGATTCTAACTTTAAAATTAATAGAGAGTCTTGGAGTTTTGAACAAATGGCCCGCTATAATATTATTAGATAACGGAAATATTATAAGACTACTAAGCTATTTATGACGTCAAATAATGTACAGTCAGACCTTGATTTAAAGAATTCATTGGGCTCGAACATTTTCTTCGTAAATTCGGGGTTACTCTTGGTATCGTGATGAAAAAAATACAAATTTTTTGCGCTTTCTTTAAAAAATTCTATAATAAGCAACTACTCATGAAAATATCCATAGTTAGACATTACGCATTTTTATTCAGCAAAGAGCTAGAAGTACTATTAGAGATAGTATTACTCACCAGTTAATTGGAAATGTTTAAATACTGAACAATATATGTTTGACAATCTTACATGTTACATTTTCTGGAAACAGTTGATCTAAATACTGGGTGCAGAAAATTCTTCCCAAATTTTGCTAATGGCCATTATTTTCTAAGCACGAACGAAGTTGAACCATTGCAATAAATCAGATTCAATAAAAAAAAAGGGTTGGCTTTCAGTGGCCTTATTTCCGACGGTTATTCATCACACTATGCAGATGCCTTTTCAATTTTTGCTCGTTGTTTAATAGTTGTAGCTTATGTCTATGTTGAAAAGAAATCCAATTTTTCTTAACTCAAACCAATACCAAAAATATATTAATTTAGGCATTATTGTTGATTTAATAGTATTAACCCTCTAAGCGGTCCGCACTTAAAGTCTTGACATTCTGGAGATGCTTCAAAAATGCACCGCACATATTTTTTTGCTTTCAGGTGGGATTCTCAAAAGCGGTTGAGCCGTATTTTTAAGAATGCGGCTCGGCCGCTTTTGGGAATCTTGCTTGAAGGCAGAAAAAGCATCTCTGGAATGGCGAAATTTTACGTGCAGACCGCTTGGAGGGTTAATATGTCTTCATTTTAATCGGGAGAAAAAATTCGTTAAATAGCGAAATTCCTAAAAAGGTGTTCGGTAAATCTTGATCTGACTGTATTTCTTTAATGTTTATAAGTGGCCGCACCAGCCTAGAAATCATGATCTCGAAATAGTCGCAAGCGTTATTATGTTGCAGGTTCGAAACCAGATGTTACTGTAGAATTGCCGCAACTGATTGATTGATTGAATATTAACGTTGCACTGTTCAGCAGCACGAGGGCTTTTGGCGACGGAACACTTAATTTTGAACCATGGTCAAGTAACGTGGCCGACACCTGAGCGGGCACCCCCCCTCTCCTAACTACCACACCAACGGGAGGACGTTTTAGCTCTCGACAGATTTAACGTGCATCGCTGCCCTACACGGCGGGTCTTTAGTGGTATTGGGCTCGAACTCGTGACAAGGCAAGCCACGATCCGATACCTATACCACTCGGCTACCGCAGCCTAGAATTGCCGCAGAGAGGGGATGATTAGACAAATGAGGGCCTGCTCAGGTATTGTCGCGTTATTATTTGACAACAGTCCGAAATTAAGAGGTCCATCATTCGAAACCATCACATTGCATCAGAGCGTGACGTTAATAAACACTCGCTGATGTTTATGAGCTACATGGCTATTTAAAAAAATATGACATGTATTAAAAAAGAAGCCACGAATAACAAGTGCAATCTTTGTACAAGCTTAAAGATACCAAGTTTATAGACAGCGTACATCAACACGCACTGTCGAGACTAAACATTATAAATAACTCCCCATTTTTCAGTGAGTTAGTTTCGATGACTTAGAAGCCACGTGATTAAGAGAGAAGGGATTTAAGTAATGCTAGAGAAAATAAGCTATCATTCTTAAGCTTAGTTTTGCAAATGATATGAATTGATTGATTGTTTGGTTGAAAAAGTCGCACTGTTCAGCTACAAGAGGGCTTTTGGCGACGGAAAACTTAATTTTGAACCATGGTCAAGTGACGTGGACGACACCTGAGCTGCCCCCCTCTTTTAACTACTACACCACAACAACGGGAGGACGTTTCAGCTCTCGACATATTTAACGTGCATCTCTGCCCTACACGGCGGGTCTTTAGTGGCACTGGGCTCAAAATTATGGCATGTCTGCCATGATGTATCCGTCCTCACAAATGGATTATGAAATCAAATTTTTCTTATATCCATGAAAGGATAAATTAATTATGACACGAATACTCTTAATCTATTTCTATAAAACGGTCGAAGGATTCAGTTGCGGAGCTGGGTTTTTTTTCAGAGTATAATTGATAATTAAAAAAACAACTATCAGCCCACACAAATTCTGCGATACAGTGGTTCAGAGAATCACTGTCTTAGACAAAACAACTAAACTAAAAGGGAATTTCCCCTGTAACTAATTATCGAGTACTTTTTACTCCCATCATGGCTAGTTTCGAATTACGAAATGGATTGTAGGACACCACCTTCCTTTAGGTAAACATATTTAGCTGCTCTTGGAGGATTTTCAAATTTTTATTTAAAAATTATCTTTCATCAAAAAATTTCTTAAACTGATATGCATCTTCCTTTGTATTAAGCGACGTTTGATACATATCCGCAGACATCGCCGGCAGTCTCTAGTTCAAATGGTGGGTGTATTTGACGTAGCTGCGAATATCACTGATGGTTTTCATGAAGGAAAGGTTTCAGTTAGAATGTTTTAGATAATCTACAATGGAAATTTTTAAACAACAGTTCTAAGCTGGTATACATTGCATCTAATATTTAATCTCTGAGTCACTTCAAAATAAGTAGCTTCTTCTAGACATGACTTAAATCGTCTATATTTGCAAGACCAAGTTAATTTTCAACATGAATCTTACACAATTCAATTGAAAAGGAAATGCCGTTTAAAAGCTTTTTAATGCTGTCATTGGCAGCTTTATTTGTGAAAGAAGGAGTTACAACTGCATCAATATCTTTCAACTTATTTCTAATTGGGCTTTGGATTGGTGTTATACTATTGCCGAACTAGTACATTCACCAAGATCTGGTATCTCTTTTTAGTGCGGCACCATATTGGTGGATACCAATCACCGTAGTTTATTTTAATTTCAAGTTTCCTTCACAGAAGAAGGCCCCTGACCGTTCAACTTATGTTTGAATATTTCATTCAAACTAGAAGAGATAATACTTTGAGAATCTCATGAGTTAAAAGTTATCTTAATGTCCTTTATTGTTTCAACATTTTTAAGATGTGATTATTAGACAGAGTTGACCGGGCCTAAATTTATGATTTTTATCATCAGTGTCAACAAATATTTTCAAACAACTGCAAAATACGATTAAGGCGTTGTTAGTCCATTAGAACTCCATAAATACATCCAAAAGCGCCCTACAATTTCAGAAATGTTGGCTTAGACAATCGGTGCAACCTGCATCTAATCATCTACCTAGAACTTGTGGCATCGATGTTAAACGAGTTGCAGGAGTTATTGAGTAGGTGTATAAGTCAGATCCTAGGCCTGTTGGTAAAATGAGGAGGGCATCATCTCATAAATAATTCTTTATTTTGATTCAATCATATAAAATCCAACATGGCGGCCCTTTGGCGCGCAACCGTGTAGAACAATGAACACTTCGGCGAGGAGTCCTCAGCTAAGCCTTTTCAAGAATGTGTTCTTCCACCTTTAAATGCTTATTTACCCACAAATCCTTACGCGATGGTAAAGAGTTCACTCTACATTTTCATTTATTACTTACTTAATTTTGAAGCTATAAACTTTTCAAACCTGACATATATATATTTTTAAAAATTACCCCATCACTTACATAACATCTTCCATTTCGTTAAGAAATACTTTTTAAATGCTTTGTAGAAAAAATGTAAACATTACATGCAGAGGAAAAGTTAGCAGAAATGAAAATGTGTGTATAAAAGTTTTCTGATTAACATGTTCCACATTGTATTTATTCTTCAAGGTAAATTCAAAAATATATATTGCAGACATATGTTTTATTTATATATAGTTCAATAGAGGAAAGGTAGCATTTGCATAAAAAATAAATAATGTTACAAGCAAAATTTAATCTTAGACATAGTAGGATTTTGAGTTGACTTGACTCATCTAAGCCCAAGCTATTTAAGTAACCTCCCTGGAGTATGAGAGATAAGTTAAAAAGCATGTTACGTGAATAAATATGGTTCAGTTACAATGGAACTTCATGATGTTGATAGTGAGTTTCTAAGCTTTTTATAAGATGCAAACTATTTATATTGACGGGGAAAAAAATTTCAATCTGCTCTTGCCTCAATTTTCTGTCCCACCTGGAATTTCCTCTAAACGATGTTTAAGCAGATCGTGATGCTATTTACCATGCCACCATCGAACTTGCCGCATCTAATTTTCATAAAGCTTTGTATAAAGTTTTTTTATGGCATCAGTTCTCTCCTTAATATGTAAATGCATGCAGCCTATTCGGTATAGTGGTTAGTGACGCTGACTGTGGTGCGGTAACGTCTGGGTTCGAATCCTGGGTAAGACATGGATGATTCTGTTGTAATTCTTCTCTTCTTTCTGATGTGTTTTTCACACTAACTTCTATGTAAGCCCCCGTGTGATACTTTGTTGTGCACGGGGCTATAAATGTTCTCAATATATATATATATATATATATATATATATATATATATAAATGCAAGTGATCTCCTTATTCACGATTTTGAGGGATTATTGTGCCTGGTTCTTAAGATGTTAGCCTGATTGAAGGTTGGATTAATATGTTTAGTTTTGGTAATTCAACTGTTTGTTTTAATGCTAATAAATTTAATGTGTTTAAAGTTTTTCAGACTTTGTTTTAATGGTTCTTGAATCTCACTGCTTAAATGATCGCGGATTATTTCCATTATAAATTGCATCACGTATATTATTTATATTTTAACTAAGTGGCAACGATAAAGAGTGGCAAAACGATAGCGCTATCGTTTTTAGCCGAAAGCATGGCAACATCCTAAAAATAAAAGTATGAATTGTTTTCCTCCGCAATCAGTAGTGCCTATTTTTAAAGGGAATAAATTGAATGCAATAAATCACAATAGTGTAACAGTGGATAAAAAATGATCAAGACAAATATGTTTGCAGATGTATGAGGCAATTAGTAACTACTAATCACTACTAAAGTTGCAAAAAGGCTTTATATGTTTAATGTTAGACTAGGTTAAAGCATTTCAGAAAGAAATCTCTCCAGCGATAATTACATGGCAGAGGAATACTTGGTCCCATGTCCCCGATGCATCTTATAGATTAACTATCATTCGAAAGAAAATTAGCCACCCAAAATGGGTAAGAAAGCGTGATTGGAGTATTGAGTAACGGAAGGTAAAATCATAGATTGAGGAACCCATATATATTTTTATCCAGTGTGTTTAGGTAATAATAAGACAGCGTTATATTAAAATATCTGTCGGCATTTGGAAACATGGTTATGGAAAAGCGTATAAATGACTATTTTTTATATGTATTACAAGTTAGAATTAAAACATGTCTGTAAGTTGTTAAAACAATATTACTACAGTAAAAATTTGAATAAAATTTTTGGCAGAAAAAGAAAGAAAAATGACATATTTTCAAAAGATTCTCTTACGGAAAACGCTTCTATAATAATAATATTTTGGATTTTTTAACTGGATATAGTTAAGAATTCTTTCAGAGCCTGATTTAAGATTTTAAAAATATATAATATAGGTGGATTTATTCATCTTTTAATATAGCAGAGTAGAGACTATATTATATATATATATATATATTTAAAAATAACACCTGTTATTAGTACGATAAAAAGTAACCAAGAAAATATTACGAATTTTTCGAATATCCTAATTCAGGCTCAGTAGAGAATCAAAGTTTGTTATTAATACATTATTAAAGAAACTTTTTGCATAAAAAGGAGAATGTTTTCAAAGAATGTAATTTTTTTTTTCATTTTTTTGTTAAAAATGTATATTTAAAAAAAAATTTCATGGCATCTTATTTTTAAAACAAGTTTTTATACATACTCTATATCAAGTGACCCTAAATACTAAAATGTTTTATCAATTTATACGCTTTTTTTAAAAAAAAATCACGGTTCCGAACGTTACCAGTAACTTTAAATTCTTCAAAGTAATATATAGATCATAATATACATAAACTTTTAATTATAGGAAGTGTTATCTCAACTTGAAAAATTGTATTAAGCTGTTTGCTCTGATTTTTGTGCCATTATACGAACAAATAATATAAAATAATTCATGCGCATGTTATATTGAAACTTAATTTTTAAAATATGTTCATGCATCATAAATTAAAGGAGTGCATTTCTTAAAATAAAAAGTAAACGTAAACAGATTATCTATTATTTTTCCCTCTCGGCTAGAACTCAACTCCATTGTGCGCTATTCACTGTAACATAATTTATGTCTCTAGAAATATTTTATCGACAAATTTTTTTCATAAACTTAGCAGCAATTTATTTAAAGGCAAATATATTGACCGGAACATTGTGCGTTCGCTATTGTCAAATGGTTCGGAAAGGATTTTAAATATATATTTACTCTTTTGTTATTTCAATAAAATGTCAACCCTTCCATCGCTTTAGAGGGACACAGTGTGTGTGTTTGTGTGCGTGTGTGTGTGTGTGTGTGTTTGTGTGAGAGAGAGAGGTGAAAACAAGTTACTTCGAAATAGAGAGTTTATTTGATTTAAAATTGCTTACATTCTTCTGTAGTAACGGAGAAATATTTCTGGAATTTTGTTATCACTCTCGCGGAATAATATTCATAGTTAGGAAATGAAAACATATACTCTATGTTTTCCATATTACTTCTTATCATGCATTTTGTTCTCTACATATGCATATAAAAATAAAAATTAAAATTAACACACATACTTTTAACATATATATCTATAAAAATGGATGTTTGTATATATGGAATCGCATCAATCCAAATACCATTCAACCGATCACTATGGAAATTGGCATGTTATGCCAACTTGGTTCTATCGCCAACATTTCAGTATGTTTCTATTGAATCGCCAATATAATGTAAGAAACGGCGTTGCTTGTAAATATTACAAATTTAACATAAAATAAATACATCAGAAAGTAATATTAGCGTATTACACACCCAGATATAAATTATCTACGCTATTTTAAGAGTTCATTAAACAAAATGTGCAATAATGTGTAACTTTTGCTGAGCAGAGATCAGCTGAAGGAGGTGTTTTCAAAAATCGATCTAATAGAGAGAGTTACGGGGTGTTATGAATAATTTTTTTTGTTTAGATCTACAGACTTAAAATTTACAAATAAGGGCTTTTTGTTCAACTGAGATATGCAACAAACTTTTTTTGTTGTTTAATTTGCAATTCACGTAAATTTAACTCATTAAAAAAAGTTCTTCGTCCTTCAATCCGCATTGCTTATTTTTTTTAGTTCACCCGTGCAAAGAATGGGTATACCAACTTGTATAGTATTCAAGGCATTCAGATATTCCTCGAAACATTTACTGAAAACGATTTTTAAGACTAAATGTTACTTAAAGTAAATAAATCTTAGACTTAGAAAAACAATTTGTTTCTATGTATGAAAACTATTTTATACATTTGATTTTTATCAAAAAATAAAGCAGTATTTTCTTTACGAATAGACACATATTTAAAAAAGAAGAGTTTTAAACATCATTTAACACGTATTTACAGCTCTAGATATATTTATTACTATTCGTCTAAAAAGGAATAAAAATTTCTTAAGTTAGAAATGACATGTATAAATTTAACTAATCCTGTAATATAACAGAGAGAAGTGAAAGCAAATTTTTCTCCAAATACTGAAGAAAATATAGATCTTTTGAAAGCCCTTTTCATCTGAATACACATATTATATATTATATATATATGTATTATATATATATATATATCATGTATTGGAGTAATTCTGAAAGATTGACAGGAGAAATGTAATGTGCAGCCGTTATCATACTATATTTTATTCCAAGGTTCAGCAAAACAGTCTGTACTCCAAGCCATGACAAGACGACGCCTCTTTCTGCGCTGATCAGCAGCGAGAGTGAGTCGTTAATACACGTGTCTTTTTTAAGTCCGGCGAAAGTAGAAGTCAAAGTTCTTATGCGGGAGAGGGGTTGAGTTGTCCTGGTATGAAGTTTATTCCAACTGACACTTGAAGGGCTGGGGATTCATCACACACACACATTATATATATATATTTAATAGAAAATATCCAAAAAGATTTCGTGACTACATATGATATGATAAGGTCTCTGCTCATTATACCATAATCTATAAATATTTTTACAGTAAAATATTAAGTATATATAATCATATTTTAAATAATAATGCATCTCAAAAATCAATTCACAGTAATAGAGAAGATGATAATCATCTTTTAGCTTTGAACAAAAGACTGAATATTCATCTGTATAATATTAAATATCCACGCATTTATTAACACCAAAATTTCATAAAAGCCCTATAAAATTCCGTAGTATTACTAATGGGTACAATACATATATCACGAAGTCTGGGAAGATCTTACAATCTTTTCTTCAAAATGTAATTGATAACTTACAAAACACAGCAAAAATTAAAAATATCTTAGAGATTGCCAGAGTTACTAAAGACGTGTTAATTTTTTCCATGCATGGCTTTGAGTTAGAGGACCTTTTTAATCCAATAGGTATTGACGATATGATTTGGGTTCTACAGTTAATTTATGATAAATATGAATTATATACTTCAATGAAAAAAGAGAAATTTGATATTCTTGTTAAGCTCGTATTAAAGGAAAATTTCATTGCATTTAATCAGAATCTTTATAAACAGATCAAAGGTTTACCTCAGGGTGGTTCAGCTAGTAATTGTTTAGCGATCCTATATTTATATTTTTTTCAAATTAATCATATTGTAAATGATTCTTACTTGTTTTATCGTTATATAGATGATCTAATAATTTTTGGTAAAAGTAGTGAATACAAACACACTATTACGTCCTACCCTGACTATATCAACTTCTTTAAAACTAACTTTAACTCTAAGATGGTAGAATTCTTAGATTTAGACTTGCATCTTATTAACAATAATGTAGTCAGTAACATTTTTGACAAAAGAGATTCTTTCAAGTTCCATATAATTAAAATTCATGTATGGAATAGTAACTTAAATTTATCAATTTACAGAAATATTATTTTGAACTTTTTATTTAGATATGATAACTTAACTACCCACAAAATAGATAAATTCAATAATATTAAAAAAAATTTCAATGTTGCTTAGATAATGAATACCCTTTTAACTTCTTAAGAACTTATATTCATCACAAATATATTAATCGTCTTGCTACTTCTAATTCCAAATGCACCACACAACAATAGGATTTCAAAGTCAGCATGTTAGTGGCCTTGCTGTGAAGATTATATCATAACACTCATATCACAGTTTACATCTTTTCGACACACATCTTGAACATCTTACACATTTTTGACAACCAACCAAATTAGAGCCTTGCAAATTTACATCTTTGACAATCAATTCAAAACTACTAAATTTGATTGTCATCTCTCTTGATATCTATCTATGCTGGCTAGTTTAAAAGATAGTTCAAAAGATGCGTTTATGTATAATCAGATTTTTAACTAGGTGGATAATTGCTTTTCATTAATTTCAAGACTCTTGATTCTCTTGGAAAAAGATCTGTGAGTAAGGAAATTTTGTTAAATTCTTTTTTGAAAAATACTTTTCTTACGTAATTGTTTTGGGATTTTTCTGCTTTAAGAACTTGGGGAGAATTTGTTGCAGAATAGTAGTCAGTGGTTTTATCATACTTTCTGTGAGTTTTTATATACTTTGAATTTTTGTTTATTTAATTTGGTTTTTCCTACCGAGTTGCAAAGGGGGAAGGTTGGCGCCTTCAAACTAGTTTAACCCCACTTATTCGCTCCTAAGTTCAAAATTGCTTTCTGACTCGCTAGGTTCTTTTTTATAGTTGCTTTTTTGTATTTTTCCGTAAATTCGATCTTCATGTTTAGCTTTTATATTTTTATTACGTTATTTCTTGTTATGTTCATTATCTATTATTTCAGGTTTTTGATATATATATATATATATATATATATATATAATCAGTTAAGAAGGGCTAATGTTTGTCAAATTTGTCGAAATTTACTATTCTGACGTTTGCGTAGTCTTGATGCTTGGAGTGGTGTGTCAGGTGAGGTGCCATCTTCCTAACTTGACAGAAACTCAGTATCACGAGGCCGTTGCTAAAGACCCTAACTTTACAAAGTCAACAAAAATCGAAAAGTAATCTTAGACATAATTTAAATTTTTGCAAAAGTGTATTACTTTTATGTATTACCATTTTAAATAGTCGAGTACTATAGTATTAATTATTGTATACAAAATATGCATGCTGAGTTAACCATTATTATTTCGAAAATACATCATAACATTAACGCAATTAAGATATTTTAGATATTTAGAGAAATGTTTTTATTAAACTGAATATATATCATGAAATTTATGCATTGATTGGAATTATTTTTAGTGCAATTATTTACTATTTTGCTTTGTCTTATTTCAAAATTCATGTTTTCCCCCCTTATCTACAGAGTTTTTAACAATTCATCTGGTCTTTTTTATAAGGTGTATGTTTAATACCTACCACATTAGGTTCCAATTAACTCTGAGACTAATAGGGTTTTACTCCATTTACATAAACTATGATTAGCTTTGTGATCACAGTATTAATTTATAGAATCTTCATGAAAGTTTCATTTGTAAGAAACAATCGATCTTTCAAAGTATAATTTTATAAGTCCTATGTAAGTGATCTACTTTGCTTCTCTTTTTATGTAAATACAATAAACTTTTTAACCTGAAACATATTTTTAAACATTTTTATTCTTAAATATATTTTATTCACCACGCTACAGTTGCAAATCATCACTACTTATACGAAAAATTTTGTTGTTTTTAAAGAAAAGTAAGTTTCCTTTTATCCAAAGTGTGTTACCTTTATAATAATAAAAAACTTTCCCTCTCTTCCTCATTATTTCAGAAGACGTTTCTGTACCAGTACTTTTCGAGATTAGTGTGAGAACAGAGTCCAGTAATTGAGAAAATACCTTCACCCGAGAAACAAGAATTACAGAAAAAAAGTTACGTTGCAACCAAAGAGAAATGTGGAACATCGCTTTTCATTACCTCTGTTACCGTTAGAGTTCCAAATTGACCATCGAGTGTCAATGGATAGTCTGACAACGTTTAAGTAGCCATTGCAGCTTAAAGGAAATATATTTTTATCTATCTACTTTCATACAAATTTTTAAAAAAAAGTCTTATGCAATATTTTCGTTTACAAATTGAATTATATCCGACTAACTTGAAATCGCGTATTTTTTCAAAAACTAAAAAGATGTGCAATGGTTTAATTTTAGAAATCCATTTATCAGGTTTAAAGTGTAACTTTTGTAGTACCAGTGAATGCCTTTTCCAGCATGTAGTTATCGACTTAACACAATATTCTTCTTTAGGAAAATTCAATACGGAGCTATGATTGTGGGATGATTTATAACAATTACCTGAATATGTGTGAGCGTATGTTTATGTGTGTGTATGTATTTTATATAATATTAGAATAGATTTTTAGCGTTTTTTTAGAAAACGTATTTGTTATCTTAAAGTTCAAAAGTATTTATGGAAAAAGTTTCTTAAACTTTGTTGGAGTTTAGTTACATGAAGAAAATTAAAGGTCTTACTGGTATTACACGGAAAGAAAAAATGTCAATGATAAAAAAATCACCCATCTTCAAATATCTTCAGGATTTTTTTACTCGCAGCTAAGAGTGAGTAAAAAATTTATATATATATAAACAAATTATAAGTAACAAATCCTATCATATAGATATACATATACACGCACTGAGAAGCCAACTTATTATGTACACTCCTTCAATACACAATACAGGCTTTTGTATTTAATACTTACTGCAAAGATTCTCAATGACATAAATTCTCTTTGAGATGTTGTGGTAAATGGTATGAGGAATTTGACACCATATCCGATAAATTGCAATTTCCAATGCTTTTCGATTATGTAATACTGGATCCAGCTTCCAGATGCCCCATTTAGTATCAAAGCATACATTCCCAATGGGCTCAACTCATAAAGGTCACGTGGTAAAAACAAACTTGTGTTCTCCATTGAATTCAAAACAGATGTTCAATTAATTGTATGTGGTGTTCCTGCTCTTGTAAATTTTAGATATAATTTCAAATTTCATAAAATGTTCAAATTTTCTTACAAAATGCCTTCAAAAAGATTTTAAAATTAATAGATATCTTGTTTTTTGTTCATATGTGTTCGTTATTATTAATGTACTTTTTAAAAGAAAGTTCACACAAACAGCACAAGTTGGCAACAGGGAAACGCATGAACTGATTAGCTGAAAACACATGATTGCTTTTATCGTGTGATTATGAAGTCACATGAATTGTTGAAGTGATTGGCTAGAAACACGTAGTTATAATTGTTATGCGACTATAACGTCACTTGAACTAAGCACACTAAGCAAGTTAAAGTTTGTCTTGCTCTTCGAACCATTTAGGGGCAATATTAGCTGTATAAAAGGTAGCATAGCCCTACTCGAGGCATCCATCTCTATCAGGTTACTTTATTGTATAAAAGGAAGAAAGCATCCCTCCAAAAAACATATTATTGCCTCCACTTGCTAGATGAGTTTGGGCTTCACAGTACTTTCACTTTGTATTCTTCTGTGCTATCTTCTGTAACTGAAAAATTGAGTCATCGGACCACGTGACTTTTTCCAGTCATTTCACGTTCAGTCGTTTTACTCCTTAATGGACTGGCGATATCTGTTCTTGCTCGAAACAAATAATAGAGAGTTTCAAACAGGTCATCGGCTACAGTAGCCTATACGGCGTAATGTGCGAGTAACAGATCGTTTAAAGACATACGCAGTTGATGCTGTATTACGATTCGTTGGAATTTGAAGCACTATTGCTCTTCTGAAAATTTGAACTTCCGCAATTTTTTTTCCAAATGAAATTTCACTAGCCCGTGCCGAGACCACAAGCCTGATTCTTAGATCTGGTTTTCTGCTTGGGAGTCCACTCTCTAAATAATTAATATATTCTGTTTTCGAATACTTCAAAATCGTAAGCGTTCGTACTAAATACATGTACATATGAAATCGTTTGGACTTGGCGTAAGGAATTTTTCACTAGAAATTAGGGCCATTTTTAATTTAGTGGATTTTTTCTGGTTGTGTTGCAGCCGTGGAAATGATGAGGCAGGTTTTTGTAATTTTAATTGCCCATTCATTTAGTTACCTAAAATCACTCATCCCAAACAACAGAGATACCGACATACAGAGGTGATAGTGATACACAATACCATTCTCTGTTCGCTGTGGAAATGTCAACTTTAAAAAATTTTGATCGACTGGAAACTTTCAGAATAATTTTTTTTTCTAGTAAAAACTTTTCTAATTGGCTAAAATCCTTTGAGTGATACAAGATAGCATAATCAGGTTTAAAAACGTTAACGTGTCCGTGTTTTGAGAAATAAAGTAGTGATTACTTCCCATTAGGTGGGTATACTAAAAGCTAATTATCACGCAATGTCTTGGATGGCTCAAGATCAGTATGCAATGAAATCCCTCAAGAGAAGATTTAAATAAATTATTATATATGATAATAAGAAAACTGTGATAATTTTTAAATGTTAACTTACTCAAAATTATAATGCTAAGTATAATTATTGCATGAGGTTTTAGTAATGTATTTTCATGATAATTTAAGAGAACCATTTTTTTTTAAGTTTTACATTTCCTTTTTTATTTTAACAACATTGGAAAGATACTGGTTGCTCGTTAACTTTTGGAAACTACTGTACTCTCAAATGACATAGCATTCTGAAAATTCTTAAATTTCTCAAATGACTTAACGTTTGAAATGTTCACACGTGATAATTTGAAATTTCCAAAGAAGTAAAAAAACAAAACCCACAGAAAATTGTCTTCCACCAGCTTGGTTGAGATAGTAAGAAAGCTACTTTTTTTCTTTCAAAATAAAATAAAAAGCTTGAAAATCTGAAAAGTAATTCTAACAAAAGAAGGGAAGAGAAGTTAACGGAATACCAAGATGCAAGTATTTTCTTCGAGTTAACTTTCGAAGTCAGAAGGGAATTTTATGCTAGAAAACAAAATCCTCAGACAAAGAGTAAAAAGTATCTATCTTGCTGTAATCAATGCTTCTTGGAAAAGAAGTGAAGAAGGGAGCGCAAATACCTCGAGCTGCAAATGACAGAAAGAAATCAAGCAGAAAAATATACTGAAAAAAAAACTTTATAACAACTCCATGGTTTTATTTTATTTTGCCTATAAGATGCAGAATAACATTATGATGGTAACTATTCCGAAAAAAGGTTAAAACATTATTTTATTTTAATATAATATGAAAGAGTACAATGTTATATTCATCTATAACTTCTCAAATTTCTATTAACTTTAATTACAGCGAAATTTAAAAATAATTAAAGCTCATTCAATTATAAAAAAATAAGACAAAATATTTCATAAAATAGAAATATTAATAACTTTTTTTTGCCCTTTCTTGTTTGTTCTCGAGATATGAATGCTAACTCCGCAGTTTTACGCCTGATGACGCAATAGGTAGTTTTATTCAATAGCGCATGGCTACTTGACTATCTATATACCACTTTTATGAATATAAAAGCAACAGTTTCGAAATGAAGAGGGTAACAAGGGATTTGTTGTGAGCATACTGCATGCGAAACATTTATATTTTAAACATTTTTTTAAACAAAATCATTTAAACAAATAAAAAAATAGAGCATCGAACCATATATATGCATATCATCACAGTCTATATTTAAAAAAAAAATTAAAAAGTTATTACTATATATACTAAGGAAATCATCAGTTGTTACTTAAAAGTCCGAATATTTAAACTACAAGTAGTAAAACTTTTGAAGATATATCTAAATCAATTGATATTAGTGTTATATTAAAGTTCCTATTAGAAAATTACACGCAGGTATAAAAAACTGCATATGATTTCTTTAAATTTTTTAAAGACTTTAAGGTATTAAAATCGGAAAAGTAGAAAGAAAAAAAAAACTTCATCTCGTCAAGAATTTTCATGAAATTAGTTTTTAGTGTCATTTAACGTAAAGTGTATAATTAACTTTAAATCCAATTATCTTTTTTTGATATTAGAAATATGCATAAAAACATGTCTAATCACATTAATTATACTAACTATATCTATGCTCGCGACAACAAGAGAAGAAAAATTCCAATAGTTGGTTGGAGCATATCTGGAAGGGTAATGATAAAGAAGGTTTGGCGTTAAAAGTGCGGTTGGACAATTAGGCCCAAATAGATATAACTAGTTTATAGCGAATGATGGGGATTACTGCTGGCTGGGTTGAGCCTGTTTCGACGTTTTCTCTGAGATAAATAATATAAACAAACTTGGTCTCAGATTAGACCAGTGCTTCTCAAAATTTCAATATTTGCGATCAAATTTTCAATTATAACTTTCATCCCCCTTCCCCCGTAAAATAACAATGTAGTGAATGCAATAATAATGTACTTTGACGCTAAATTTACAATATTACCTTCATTATAAACCGTGCAGATTATCATAAGTATTAAACGTTGTATATATATGTTAATTTTAAGTAATAGATATTTTAAATAGTTGCATTTAATTAAAAGGATAAGTATTATGTTACTTTATAAGTGTGTTATATTAGTGTAAATGTGTGTTTTATTTTTTATTATGTCAGAATATATATGCATATTTTGTTTTGCTTCCTTTCAGTAAAGTAATATATATTTTTTTTAAATCTTTTATTTTCGACATTTCGATACGTTCTGAGCCCTACGTTATCATGACCCTCTAGGGGGGGGCACCCCCCACAGTTTGAGAATTACTGGAATAAACATGTTTCAAGAAGCTAAATAAATAAAAAATAATAAGTAAATAATGAAGTAAAATAAATTATTAAAGTATTGAATAATAATGGTAATGTATTTCTATTGCTATGTAAGCCCTTATTCAATTTGGCACATCCAGCATTCAAATACTGATGTGCTTGTGTTATTTTATTTATTTAATTTATTTATTTGAATGAAGCTCAAGAGATCATTTTATTTCTCTTGACAACTTCTGCTTTATTTGTCGTAAACACATAGGCAATATAGAAGGGAAGTTTATTTTGCTTAAATCAAATTGAAACCGCACTTTAAAAACAAAGCATGGCCTTCTCATAAGTATACACTGTATTCAAGAAAGAGTTTCGCTTGTAATTAGAGGGAGAGGAAAACTGTGTGCTTCTGTTTTGGAATTTGTAAGATAAGGCATGAATTGGAAAAAAAAATTAAGAAAATATCTTACCTGAATCTTGCTTTGACTATTCGTGTAGTGTAGTCCTGGCCAATTCAAATGGTTTTACTGCCTGCCCACTTTGATGTCGCGTAACGTTAACTGCATATGCAGATTTTCAACACTTTTCAAATCAACAGAAATCAGCAAGAAAGAATATTTCAAACATTTTATCATATTGTGCTAATTCTCAGAAACCACTCTATTGACTGTATATAGCTATAAGTTTATTTCAATAACACATTCTTTTAAGAAATACTTAGGTTGACTCGTGGTGAAGTTATTTAACAGAGGAAAATGATGCGTATTATTATTTATAAGTTGGCAGTCAAGTAATTATGATTTCTTAATAAAGATTTGTGGAAAATACAAGCATTGATTATTAAATTGCCTTGTCTTTGGAGCAATTCATAAATCTTTATAGTGAAAAGGAAATGTTTTTAAACCATTTATTGTCATTATAGAAAATGAATAAATTTAATAAAAAAATAGCTTCTCTCAAGCCCAGTATTTTTTTAAAATAGATTCCAGGGATACATACTTTCCAGTAAATCCCCATACACGAAAGTACTACATTCAGAGAATGCACATAAAGGGTTAAACAAATATAAGCGAGAGCTAATATGAGTAAGATTTATTTCAAGATTAAGCAAAAAGTAATAAATTGCTCTGAAAGAAATATTGCTATTTTAATAGTAAACTCAGTAAATGAAAGTACAAAGCTGCTCTTTTTAAATAAATTTAGGGAGAACACATAACGATTTAATAAATACCCATATGGTATATTAACCATCAGCTAACTATGCCACTTGGATTCCCTTAAGTTTCAAGAATAATTGATCAACTTCAATGAACTTCCAAACAGTTCTTAAAACACTTTGGGAATCTACGCCAGAAATATTATCTCTGTCTCTATAGGAATCATCCTCAAATATGAATAAATTTATATTGACATAAACTCACTCGTTTTTGCATAATTGAATAAAAGTTTATCTAATATAAATGACACGGAATGATGGATTAGAAATTAATTTGGTTCCAAAAAATAAAAAAAGTTAATTTTCAGTTTTGGCATTTTTCCATCGTAAATTAATGTGAATTATGCTTTTATATCTGGAAATGTTTAATGGGTTTTAATATGAAAATGACTAAAATAAAGAATAGAATATAAATAAAGTTTATTTTTATAACAAAGGATGCTTGTCATTTGTTAGTTAATTATAATTATTAATGTCCGACTGATGTAGTTGTGATTGAAGATATATTATTCACCAAGTAATACGCACATTTCTATTAAGATTTCCATTTTCCGTATTACAAAATTCTCTAATATTTGATTCAATTTCAAATATTTTCTAGAAAAAAATTGGCTTTATCTTTTTCCACGCTTGTACAAAAAACAATTTTAATTGATGTACCATAATAGTATTACACATTTAAACGTCGCTTAAATTTACTTATGCTTGTGATAATACCACATGGCAAGAAAACTCGTATAATTTCGTAATGCTTCAACTTTTCTATAACTATACTATGGCAGGGATGGCAAACCATTGGCACGCGTGCCATTGATGGCATTCGGCACAATATTTTGGGAATGCCACCAATCAAAACGATCAATCACGATTGATTCTTCAATTAAGCAATTTTCAGTGAGATTTTCTCAGTTCAAATAATTATCAGAAACACTCGAGTTTGTTATGTACCCTGATGTGGCATCATTTGATAAACTGAACTTGCCCCAATTCGAAGTTGGAAATTGAAGAATTTGAAATGAAACTTATTGATTTCTAGTCTAGTTCAATATGAATTCAAAAAATTATTGAAACAAGGAAAAAGTTAGAATTTATTGAAAGAAAAATATTAACAAGCAATATAAGTAAAAATGCCAGTAACGAAATTTTTGAAACATTAAATTCTATTTCATATACGTTTAACTGTTTGAAGAAGCATGCTACTTTAACCCCATTTTATAATCGACCTATGCCTACGAGTCATTATTTTCAGAGATGAATTACGTGAGACTTGCTTAGAATTCATTTGGCAGATGACTCCAATTCAGCATGCATTCTGCTAAAAGTAACATCTTACCCAATCCTAATACTCGTATAATTTATTTGCTATCTAATCCGCAACAGCAGAAATCATACTAATGTTACTTTTTATAATTTGAATTACACGTTTAACTAAACAATTTACTACTATAAAATACAAAATGCATTTTTCTGTAGTAAATAAAGTTTCGTGTTGTTAATATTTAGTTTTACTATTTTCCCAATATTACCAAGTCAAAATTATTTGACGGCACGTGTATACCTCATACTCTCATTTCTTTAGAAAAAATGGCACGCTGATGCATAAAGGTTCGCCATCTCTGTTCTACGGTATAAAATACACAGTCCAGTCACATTAGTATGACTAGCTGTAGAAAGCTAGAATAACCACCTTCCTCAGAGCGGACTGCTGCGAGTCGTGTAGGAAGTCAATTAGGTTCTTGAGGGTATTCACTTGGATGTTGAGCCATGCCGACTCGAGTGTCGTGGTTAGCTGCGTTAGATTTCACGGGTGATGATCCATGACCCGAACAACCCGATCGAGATGAATCTATAGATTCTCGATTGGGTTTATCTCAGGTGAGTTTGCAGACCAGGTGAGAATGATAAACTCATCCTGGTGCTTTTGAACCACGCACGTATACTGCCAGCTGTATGACATTTCGTATTGCCCTGCTGGTAGATGCCATTCATTCAGAAGGAAAACAATGCGCATTTAGGGGTGGACATGGTGTGCAGGAGCAGATGAGTACTAGTATTGATCCATCGTGCCTTCCACAATTATGAGTGAACTAAGAGAATGCTAGGTAAACATTCCCCAGACCATAATGCCCCTGCCTGGATCTTTCCGGCAATGTTTTCAAAGTGTTTGCCTTCAGAGGTTTCACGTCAAATGCACCAACGTCCATGTCTAATGGAGCATAAAACGTAGATCATTGGAACACGCTACCTGCTGCCACTCAGTGGAAGTCCCAGTTTCGGTACTGGAATGCAAATTCCAGCCTTCGTGGTACATCAACAGCAGTTAGCATAGGTGCATGAACTAGACGTCTCCTTCGAAGACTCATATGCAGCAATGTTCACTAAACATTAGTTAGGGAGACACTGCTGATATCCCCTTGGCAAACCTGGGGCTCAACAGTAACACGTCTAATCATCCGAACGTATCCCCGCAGCTATCGTTCACATCTCTCATCTATGACCTGTAGTGCACCCCATTTGACACGTCGCTGATTTTGGACAATCCCATTTCGACATGCATGGTATACTTTTGCAATGGCGGCACGCAAACAATTCACAAACTTAGCCGTTTAGAAAATGCCTCCTCCCTTGGCGCGAAAGCCAATGATCATGCCATTTTGGACGTCGGATAAATCGCTACATTTCTGCATTAGGCCAACGATTGAAAAACATGTTCTCCGAAGCCTTCATACACCCATTATACATGTTCATCTGCACTGTACGTCCACCTACCTTCTGTGGTTGGCTATTTAACGTCGACGTCGAAGATAAGTGGTGATCACATTAATGTGACTGAACTGTGTATTATCTAAAACAGGGTATTTTGTGCTAACCAATACTTTGTTGGGATTGTAAGCACTCGATAATCGAAAAATTAATTTGATGTACTGCTGGAAAAATTGCTATTTTTCTATCTTATATTTGTAGTCAACTTACATTAATTTAAATTGAATTTCTTTCGTATCCACCGCAACCAAATGAAAACAAACCCCTAGCGGCAATTTATGTTTCTACAAAACAGTGACCTTTATTTTTGTGACGCATCTGTATATTTCCTTTTGTTCTTATAATATCTTCTGGTGTTCTCTGAAATCAGAATGTCACTACCCGGAGGTTGCCGGTATGGTTTAGGTCGTTGAATAACAAACAATGCTATAAAAGTAATTACTTTTATTTGCAGATTAATCAATTTATGATCTCTCTATGATTAATCTCATAACCTTGCTAGCAATCCTATAATCTAAGCTTATCATATTATAAAATGCACCCTTATTTTTTGATCCACTTGTAGATCACTGGTCAGCGTTTTCCTAAGCCGCTAAATCCTTCTCAAAAGTTTCTACTTTTCCGAGCAGCAGTTATAGCTCGAATGATAACTTGAGAACAAACCACTCATTATTGATGACTCCTGATCCACGATTAACTCTAACACAACCATTGACAGAATTTAGATAACATTTACAATAGCATAAAATCAAAGTATCTTCAAGGACCGTGGTTTAAACTGAAATCACAGTTAAAGAATAATTTCTCCAAGAGGAGCTACTTGAAGAACCGCTGATAGAACCCGTCACAAAAACAATTTGTAGCAGTACCTCGTACAGAGAACAACCAAAAATTCAAATATTTTCCACGTCCGTGTGTCGCTCATATATCTCGCAGGGTGGCGTGGTTGGTCTGTTACTGGCCTTTTGCACCCAAGTTTGCGGGTTCGACAACGACCCAAGTCGGTGGATTTTCATGATGCAGAAAATCGACAACAACCATGTCGTATGATTATACGGTATGCACAAAATTAAAAATCCTAGTTCAAGTTTGCTTTGTCAGAGCGCAGGTAACTCCTTCAGAGGAGGAAACTGGGCGTCAAAGTTACTTGCGGCAATTGGTATCGACAATATGGTGCCACTCTAAAAAGTGATACCAGCTCCTGGAGAATGTACTAGGTCTGCAAAGATTAAAATACCAATGCGCAGCCCCATTAGAAAAAAATAATGTTTCAATCATGTGATGTGACTTTCCACCTAATCAAGTTTAAATTGTATCAATTCTGCTAAATGAATCGCTTTTATTTTAATTTTAAGGCTCAAATCCACTACTACTCAATGGGCTCAATTCATGTGACGTCATAGTCACATGATAGTGAAAGTCACGTGATTCTAGCCAATCAATTCAAAAACTCATGCGACGTCATAGTCACATGATAAAAAATATATCTAGTGTTTCCAGCTAATCAGTTCACGCGCTCCGGTGTAGTCAAGTTTTGCTATTTACAGAAACTTTCTTTTTAAAAGTACATATGTATACAAAATGCATTTTATTTAAAAGTATAAACATAAATTATGATTTTTTTTTATTTTAAAAATTTCTTTTTGAAGAATTTTTTTCCTAACATTTAAAAATCTGTACCCAAATATGAAATTTGAAATTTTATCCGAGTTCTACAAATAGAATAACAAGTACAATTAGTGTAATGTTTGTTTTGAATTCAATGGAAAACAAGTGTTTGTTTTTATCATGTGACTTCATGAATTGAACCCATTACATATGTGTTATTCAGTCAGCGTCGCTAAAAAAAAATTCCGATGAGTTCGAAAAAAATAAAGATAATAAAAATGTTTAATCTTTTTTATATAATAATTTAAAATGATTTCTATTCAAAACATTTTGAATTCTAAAACTGTGTTTGCTGATTTTCTTTTGGATGAAGTGAATTTTTTATGTATTCCCAATAATATAAAATAAATGAAAAATACTGCACTATTTCCATTTTGTTTCTTTCTTCTTTCATAAAAAGTTTTAGAAACTGAAACCATTTACTTGTTATTCAGTTGAATATAATATATTATAAATTCTCTCTCTTATTAAAAATATAAAATTCGACTTGGCATCATTTGCTTCAAAAATTGAAAAACTACAATTAACTTTCGATGGTCTGAAACTAATGTTTTGTATAAAAAGATCATTTATCATGAGTAAAAGATTCATATTCAACAAAATTGCTGGATTTACCATATCTCTTGTATTTTTACAGTGAAAGTAAATTATTATAATATATTAAAGTTTTTATAAAATTTTCTATATAATATTTAAATATATATATATATATTATTGACAGATGGAAACTGAAAGTATTCAGGATGATAAAAAGTTTTAAACTATATCTAGATGTTTTAAATTATAAAACCTTTTTTTTTCAAAGTTTTTGCTTTTAAATTTTAAAGGTATCTCTCTTCATTTTTTCACATGTTTCCATCTGTCTGAGCAATAGTTTTTATTTCTTCACACAGCTAGCATCTTATTTTACAGAAAACATGTTTTGCAATACATGGTTATCTTCTCTATTCTAATATAAATTCTTCTATAATATAAATTATTCACAAAAAAAGGGGAATTTTTTATACAAAATACGTAACATTTATCAAATACAGTGGCATTCTCTCAAATTTTAAAAAATATATCACATTATGGGAAAAAAAAAATTAGAAACTTTCAAGAATGAAATACCTTAAGGTATCCGACTATGTTCGGAACCTTGATTTTAAAAAAGCGCATAAATGGATAATTTTCATGATATTTAGTGTCACTTAGATTAGAATACATGTATAAAATTGTTTTAAGGACATTTTGACAAAAAAAAAACACTATTTAAATTCAATATTTTGGCAAAAAAATGAACTTAGAAAAAACTTTTCTTCAAAATGTTCTCCTTTTGTGAAAAATGCCTCTATTATAATAATATTTTACCTGTATATAGCTCAGATCTATGTACAGAGGCTCAACTCTATGATTTTTGAAAAATTCCCATTTTCAGAGTTGCAATCCATTGATATAATTATCGGCGGTTTTTTTTTTTTAGATTTCTCCCCTCTGTTGTCGTAAAACATTGGTAAACCTACTTCTAAGTTATATATTTAAAAATTTATAGTTGAGCCTCTGTACAGAGGTCTGAGCTATATACAGGCAAAATATTATATAATAGATGCATTTTTCACAAAAGAAGAATATTTTGAAAACGGGTCATTCTATGTTCATTTTTTGCCAAAATATTGTACTTAAATAATTTTTTTATTGTAATACTTTTCTTAAAATATTTTTATATACATTTTCTAATCTAAGTGACACTAAATGTCATAAATATTATCCACTTATACGCTTTTGAAAAATCACGATTCCGAACGTAGTCGGATACCTTAAAGGAACAGATAATGTTTCATAATTAAATTAAATATTTTTATAATTCGGTTTTATAATGCATTATATACCTTGCCAAGAAACCTATTAATGCGGATGGGACTGTAATTATTTGAAAATGCGAGTTTTTATGCATACACATTAATTGCGACTGCTTGGTGTAGTGCTTTCCTTGCTGAGATATTGGAAGTGTGCGATAGGGGTGGTAATCACAGCGCCAACAAAACCCTACTACTCAATTTTTTAATACATGACAAGACCAATAGTTGCAGCTAGATAGGATTTACCCGCTAACACATAGTAATGTATTTCGTACAGCAACACATTAATTGGCATTATTACAGAATATAGAGTGTGTTTGATTTAATTTACGTCGCACTCCTAAATAACACAAGTGCTACCGGTGGTACAATTTTGAACCTGGGCTAACTGACGTGAACGAAACTGGAGCTAGCACACCCACTCCTTGCTTCCCGATGACGATAACGTAAGAGCTCTGACTCACTACAGGTTTAATGTGCATTACCCCCCCCCCCCCACTGATCGGTGATATTCCAATGGCGAGTGAGGGAGTGAGTGAATATTAACGTCGCACTATTCCGCTATTCGAGGGCTTTTGGCAACGAACCTCGTCATTTTGAATCATGTTCAAGTGACGAGGACCACCCCTGAGCTGGAACTTCTCTCCTAACTTCCGTACCACATCAATGGGAGAACGTTTCAGCTTCGATATATTTAAGGTTTCCGACTACGTTCGTAACCGTGATTTTAAAAAAAGTGCATAAATTAATAATTTCCATTATATTTAGTGTGATTTAGATTAGAATACACGTATAAAATTGTTTTAATGAGATGACAAAAAAATTATTTAAATACAATATTTTGGCAAAAAATGAACTTAGAATAACCTTTTTTCTAAACGTTCTCCTTCTATAAAAAATGCTTCTATAATAATAATATTTTGTGCTTATATATAGTAAAGACGTCTCCAGAGAGTCTGAACTAGGATTCTTAAAAAATTCACATTATTTTTAGAGTTACTACCAACTGAAATAATTATCAGCATTTTTTCGTAATATTTCTAACCTCTGTTGTAGTAAAATATAGATAGATCCACTTCTAAGTTATATATATTTCAAAAATTCTAGTTCAGCCTTTGTACCGAGGTCTGAGCTGTATACAGGCAAAATATTATTGTAATAGAAGCATTTTTAATAAAAGGAGAATGTTTTGAAAATGGGTCATTCTATATTCATTTTTTGTCAAAATATTGTACTTAAATAATTTTTTTTGTTATAATAATCTTAAAACAATTTTATATACGCTTTCTAATCTAAGTGAGACTAAATATCCTTCGATTATACGCTTTTGCAAAATCACGGTTCCGAACGTAGTTGGATACCTTAACATGCTTCGCATGGTGGTTCTTCTGCGGTACTACGCTTGAGCTCCTGACACGAGTCCGTTGCCTTGACCACTAGGCCATTGCAGCTGGATTTTCAATGGCACCTGGTCTCGAACTCCAGATATACCGGCCAAGATTTCGTGGTCTTGACCATTCGGCTACTAGAGCCACCAGTTTAGAATTAGAATCTGTAAAGATAACATAATTTGGCAAAAATATTTGTAAAAAACGAAGTTTAAGTGTTATCCGTCTCATACAACTATAGTACTACTACAACTAACAAAGTGTGCAGTAATGTGAGAAGGGAAGGTAATTTAAGTGATAAGTTTCAATCCATATTAATTTATCAGCATATTCAATATTGCACGCCAGTGTATGAATATGTGTTTGAAATATGTTTATTTAAATATTTAGAATCACAAAACGTATTTGGTGCATTTGTATAAGAAAGTACACGTTTTGATCTTTGAGATCATAGATGTGAGAATTATTTAAAAATGAGGGTGGAATGCATTAGGAAAAATAACTCTTTAAAGAAAATAGTTGTAAAAGAGTGAAACAAGATAAAAAGAAAAATAGCTTAAATAAAATCTGTTGCAATAGAGTTGCTTCTAAATATGATATTTAAATTCTCCATTTCACGCAAATTATTCTTTGAACCATGTCCATAAATTCCACTTTAACTTAACTGAATCACTAGGCTTCTAAAATATTCTATAAAAGCTTCTATTATATTTTAAAAACCAAAACCTCCAACAATAAATAGAATAAATATATTAGGGAAACACACGTTACGTCCATTTGTACGAAATGAATTCTGAAGTGAAGTGAAATCGCAATAATCTCACGAGATTTTATCAAACGATAACTTCCTTTTTAAAATCGCTATCGGTGGTAAACTAAGCAGTTTTCTGCTCAATTGAATATATAATAATGCACAAAAGAGAATAATATTTCTTCGTAAGTATTTCAGTAAGTTTATTCGCAACAAATGGTTTCTTACTTTCGAATATTTTTTATGGCTTCAGAGCACTCTTAAAATATTCAGTGATCATGTGTTTTTGAAACTAAAATAAAATTTGTAGAAGTAAATAATAACAGAAATATTTGATATTTCACGATATTTACACAAAAACACCATATAAAGAAAATGCTTGTTATTTAAGTTATTTTTCATTAGAAATAGGTTTTACTTTTTAGATAAATAAAGGGTTGCATAACACTTATTACGTGTTTACTTACGAAATCCGGCTTTCAGTATGAAAATAAATAAATACAGTGAAAAAAATTTTTTTAAGACATCCGAAACAAATATCTAACGAAAATGACGATAATGATAAAGAAACAACTTTTTCAATTTTTATTTTGTCAAAACTCTCTAAATTTATTTATTTCCAATGTTGCCGAATTAAAACAAAAAAATTATTTAATGACTTTCCCCCAAGGGAATTATTAGTTCTAGTACATAATTTTTGAAAATTTATCTTATGTAAAGAAATAAAATTTCAAGTTCATAAATGATTTGACTTCTTGAATTTTTATTAACTTCGCACTATAACACTTATATGTATGAAATTTTATTTTTAAAAAAATAAAATTTTAAAATAAAAATATGTAAAAGGTTATTCACACAAGCACTTGCTGGTCCTACACAACCAACGAAGTAATAACTAATCGCTCATCGACTCTTCCCAGTTTTAGCGAGTCACACCCTATTTATAGAACTCAAGGATTTTTCGAGAAAATTCTTCTAGCGTCAAAAATCGGAATATAAATAGATTTCTCCATAAACTTCCAGAAGAATCCATAGGATCACGAACTCACCAAAGATGGACGCCAAGCAACCAAAGTCGTCGTCAAATTGTTCCGCAAGTCACCAAAATGTCACACATGATTGTTCTGAGGGTAGGGCTCGACGGTCTAAGCTGAGATGCATTGCATCAAGTGTTTAATCTCTGAATCACTTCGAAATAAATAGCTTTTTATAGATATATTGTCCCGTAGATCGGGGCTGGAAAAATTTATGTTGTCAGTTTCAAAGAGCAAGACAATTCTTCAGGAGGGGGGGGGAATTTATTGTTGTAAAGCAATCTTAGAAATTCAGGATACAACAGTAAAATTTGCAAAATAAATCTCAAAAGGTTTCCTCACCTTCTGCAACACTCAGACACAACTATCAGTGTCTAGACATACAAATGCGTAAAATATTCGCAAGCAATCACTTGATCGAAGACACTGTTTAACAGCTCAGCACAGTACTGACTCAGTTTCGGTGAGCGACTCTTTATTTATAGTCTCCACGGACTTTTCTAAAAAAAATCCACTTATATCATAGATGGTGATAATAGTACGTTTCTCCATTAATTTCTTGAAATATCCATATGGTCGCAAAAAATGGTTGGCAACATGGTCGCCAAAATGGTCACCAAAAATTATGCCAACTTGGCTCTATCCACAACATGTAGCCAAGTTTCCATTGAATCGCTCTTATAATGTAAGAAACAGCCTTTATTAGGAATATTACAATTTTAACATAAGTAAATAAAATATAGAATAACAAACTTGTTACACATCCATATATATATATATATATATATATATACTATTTATACTGTTATAAGAAATTCTTTATACAAAATTCGTAATATTATACATAACTGGACCGCTTACCTGAATAGTATTTGAAATGATTGTTTTCAACATTTTATAAAAAATGGCGTGTGATCACTGAGGGTAATATTTTGGAGGAAATTAGGGTATGCATAGTCTGTAGAACAATGTGTTTTTACCAGATAAAGGTTCGAAACTTCTGAAACACGCCTTGCATTTTATGTAAATTTAAGTATTCAAATCGTTTTAAAATTTAAGAATGACAGGAAACGTTTGTATTTAAAAATGTAACTACATTACAACAAACATATTGAAGTACAATATTATGGAGTTTGTGTTCTTGTTGGACGACTTAAATATTTGCTAAACTTTCCCAATTTCAAATAAACAAATTAAATTTTATGTACAAGCTTGGTGATTTTTAGCTTAAGTTAGTATCATTATTATGTCTTGTACATAGATGCTTTGTGTCTCAAAACTTTTGTGAAAATACTTTGTTAAGATTAGGCTGAATAATTAGTCGTCGTAACAAATATTATTAATTTTATACAAAAATATATTTCGACTTAAGAAAAAAACTTGTTTTGATATAGAATAGAAGTTTAAAAATAACCTATTAGAAAATTAGAAAGAGATTTACAGGAATTATAGGTTTTTATTTTAGGCCTTCACAAACATTAAATGCGTTTTTCTCAGAATTCTAATTTTAAAGGTGTAGGTATTTTCTAATCCCAAAGGCCTTTTTTCTTTTCAAGATAGACACGAGATTTTTTGTAGATATTTCCAAATGTACGTTCTGTAACAGGTTATTATGGATTTAGGTCTGAGGTCTCTGGTTATTTTTTTAAAGAATGCTAAAGTTAATGTTTTAAAAATTTTCGTGTCTTTTCCAGGTTTTATCAGAAAAATTATTAAAAAGCAACAAGGTAACAGATTTTCAAATCTATACTAACTTTTGTTCACAATAATCTATGAAACATAATTCAATGAAAATAACTAAACAATTTTAGAAATTGGGCTGTTTATAGAAGTTTGAAAAAGCTTAAAAAATTCTTACTTTTTAAAATTGTAAAATCATGGCTGATTAAACTGATTTTTTCCTTTCAGAATCAACTTAATATTATATTTTGAATATAAAAAAAATATTTTTACCCTTACTGTCTCCAAAAAATGTTTTTGTAAATGGTTACTGTTTAGAGTTAAATATCTTTTACTTTTGTGACGTTCTTTGAAGTCTATATAAAACATTTTTCCATACTGAAATTACTAAAATTTTAACGGAAAAGTAAATAAGTAAAAAAAAAATGTATCATTTAATTTTTCTAGTGTTTTTTTAAACACTTTTTACCATCCCTTTAAGAATCTTTTAGTAGTCGACTATTGGGAATTGTAGCCAATTTTTACCAGAAATATTTATACACAGTTTCATTTCATGTGAACAAGTATTGCTACTCAATTGCTTTATTTTTACATAATATTTATTCTATTTTATTTAATAAAATCTAACTTTTTTGTATAAAATTATGCTTATAACATATCAATTGTTCTATTACTTGAATACCAGATACGTTTTTTCACATTCTGATCAAATGGATTCTTTGTAAACAACTTTTTTATTTATACCATTATTCACTATTTAAAGAAATATATAATGCTAATGTAACAATAAATATTGAATTCATCTCAATTGAGAACATATTGATTTCATACACACCTACAGAAAAAATTGCTGAAAACAATAGAAAAAGACTGCACGGGATTTCACACCATCTCTCAAGGGTTTTCCAAATTGATAAATTGAAGATTCTCTTTATAGAGATAAATTCATCTAATTCCTGAACAAAATGGATGCTTTTAAACAAAAACAATTGTTTTGATGAAAAGTTATTCGTGTAAATTTTTTTCTGGTATGCTTTATCTGTTACTTAATAATTTTTTGAAGAAGCTGCCAATAAATAAAGCAGTGTTAATTCAATATTTATTTTGATATTAATATGTGCCTTTGTTCTTGTTTGTAAAGTTATATTCCTTCATACATACTAATAAACTTTTGCATTGAATTCCTTTTTATTTTAATTTAAAATCTTTGCAATGATAATACTTATGTTCATTGCTATTGTAGCGATATAAAAAAAAAAAGTGAATTAGATACATGCTGCCATTCTACAGCATTTTAATCTTCCGACAGCTCTCATTTTTATTTTTGTATAAAACTGCGGCCGCTAATTCTTAATTTGGTATTCATGTATATCATGAAGAGAGAGAGAAGCGTCAAATTTAATAGAAAAGCTTACATGCTATTTCTACATGGCTGATCAAAATTGTTCCGAAACATATTTTCCATTAATAATTCAAAACTATAAGCTAGAAATTTATAAAATTGGTAAATGCTATGTTTTAAACTACGGGTACGACATTGTCAGCCTCCACTTTATAATACGAGGCGCATCCAGAGAGTAAGTTTCCCGATGTTTTCCCCTTTAAAGTAAACGTAATTAGCCGCCTCAATTGCGCATGCGTAACAGATTTATGGCGTATCAATCATATACCAGCCGGGTGAGTGAGTGAGTGAATATTAACGTCGCACTGTTCAACTACACGAGGGCTTTTGGCGACGGAACACGTAATTTTGAACCATGGTCAAGTGACGTGGACGACACCTAAGCTGGCACTCCCTTCTCCTAACTACCACACCACACAAAAGGGATGACGTTTCAGCTCTCGACAGATGTAGCGTGGATCGCTGCCCTACATGGTGGGTCTTTAGTGGTACTGGGCTGGAACTCGTGACAAAGCCATCCACGATCCAATACCTATACAACTCGGATACCGCGGCCATGATATTCCGGCCGGACAGGTGCCTCCTCGTGCCAGTAGCGTGGTAGCAGTGGTCCGAAATGAAAACTCTTATTCCTTCTCCCACCGCCTGAGAGGTTCGTTTGGGGATAAATTCAACGCTGAGGAGCAGCATTGACATTTCTGCAAAGGTATCACGATGCCGGCGACGAATTCCTCGACAGGATCGTCACGGACGATGAGACTTGGATTTCTCACTTCTTAAAAGCAGCAGTCAATGCATTGGCGGCATAGTGGATCTCCGGTCTGGATGAAATTCAAACAGACACTGTCTGTACGGAAAATGATGTACACGATGTTCTGTGAGACAGGAAGGGCATTCTGCAAATTGACTTCCTTCCATGTGGATAAACAGTAATCGTTGAGCCATTTGGCAACGACGAAAAGCTGAAGATGTCTGTCACACGCTGGTTTTCTTCACATGCAGCAGAGTTCTAAACAGAGATACAAAAGTTGATCCTATGATGCGACAAGTGTCTCAATTCTGGTGATGGCTATATTGAAAAATAGCTGAAACATTGCTGTACTTGTTGCCAGTAAATATAGTCTTGAAAGTGTGAGTTCTTATTATTTTCTAAATAGTGAAATTTACTTTCTGGATGCGCCTCGTAAATGGTGTTTAGGTTTAGATTTGTTGTATAATGTGGAATTTGGCCATTTTTACGTTTCTGAGGGATTTGCTTGTAGTATTGTCAATACTACGTTAAACTCATATAGGTTTGACTGTTTCCAGGAAAAGAGAGTTTTCTACATCACTTTTATGACTTTTTAAAATGAATAACTGTATACCGGCTTGAAGCTAAGAAATTTCAAGAAGAGGGTTGGCGATAGTCACAATGCTATTCTTTAAAGCCCCTGTGAATTTTTTTCCCAGGACATTGAATGCTCGGACTTTCTTTTTATGGATGAAAATTCTGAGTCACGGAATTCTGCTATTATTGATGATATTCTTGAAGTAGTGGATTATTCGCTGTACGCTCTGACTTGAGAAAGGTTCGATTCTCAGTCATATAGAACATGTTTCGGGAGGTCTAGGAAAAGGCATTGCCTATTGTCCACTGTCATACTTCCCTGTGCCCCGGTCCACCAGTCCTTGAAAGTCACGCTTTCGGAAGAACGATATTTACGGCCTCAAACATTTCTCAACATTTTAATGAAAAATACGTGTATTCATAATGAGGCATATTTATCAATACAGGATGAGCACATTCAATATTAGACGGATCTTTCCAAGTTATAATTCAGCGCGATTCGACAGTGTATGATATAACTTATATTTGAACTAAATATTCACTTCTTCCTAATTATCTTTTATATTTAATTAACTTACCTTACGCCATTTTTCCATATTAATATACAGTCAGACATCTGTATAATGAAGTCGCTAAATCCCGAAAAAAAAAAGTTTGTTACATGGAAAATTCGCTATATAGAGGTTCATCTTTTTATTTTCTTTATATAAACCACATAAAACAAAATTTAAACTCATAAACACTATATAATAGAAAAAAAAGTAATTGTTCACACATTTTTCTAAATTAATATACATTTATCTTGTATATCTTACCTATCAAAAAAAAAGAAAAGAAAGAAACTACAAGGAAAGTTTCTTGGCTCGTTTATCCACAATTAATGAAGAATTTTTTTTCTTTCAAACTCAAGCACCTATGTTTGACATTTTCAAGCCATAGGAAACGAAATTACCAGTACGACTGATTAACACTACAAATGAACGGAGACTAGTTTTAGGACACGAGACAACTCCACTGAAGGTGAAATGGGATACCAAAGAAGTTTCCAGTGAACTGGACAAAGGAAGTTAAAGGTTGCACTTCTTGGATAAAACGCCCATAATTCTATTGCTCTCGGCTAGTTAGGTACCCAATAAAACCAGTTCTAGATTTCTGATCCCCATAAAATGAGTTAAAAGAAAGAATAACTTGAAATTCCAGAAATACAAGAAAAAAAGGAAGAACAAATATTGAATCACAAGAGAAACAGTTCGTTATATACACTACTGGCCACCGTAAAAGCAACGCCATGAAGAAAGCGTCGAAATAAGAGGAAATTTACAACATGCATTAGTGGAGGTGAGATATGCAGATGATTGGAATTTCAGCAGAGATATATCACACGCGCCTGTGGCGCCACCTCAAAGTGCTATTTAAGGCTTCGAGATTTCGACGATTTCAAGTCCGGCAATTGTATTTTTCTTGTGGTTTTTTTCAAAAAATGATCAGTTATGTCTCGTAGAAAACAGCGATCAGCTTTTGATCAAGTATCCGAGTTTGACAGAGGAAGGATAGTGGCCTACCGAGATTGTGGATTATCTTTCAGGGAAATCGGTAGACGTGTTGGAAGAAGCCAAACTGTAATGCGGATATGTGACAGTTGGATGCAGGAGGGTACGACGGACCAACGTGGTCGATCGCATCTACCTCAGTGCACCACTTCACGTGAGGACAGGCAAATTGTGCGCATGGCAGTGACGGATCGCTCAGTCCCATCACGAACCATAGTACAGCACATTGAGTCTGTAACGCATCATTCAGTATCTGCGCGTACCATTCGACGCCGTTTACAGCAGAGTGGTCTGTCCGCAAGACGTCAATTTGCTTGGTCTACCTTTGATGCAGAACCACAGATGTCTCCGCCGCCAATAGTGAGATGAAAGAAGGATGTGGGCGGCTGATTGGAATGAAGCTATCTTTACTGACAAGTCACGCATCTGTCTGCAACACCACGATGGCCGGATTCGAGACTGGAGACACCGGGGAGAGAGGATGCTAAACAGAGGATTATGCACCGCCACACTGGTTTTGCTCCGGGTATTATGGTATGGGGCGGTATTGGATATCACTCTCGCACTCCTCTAGTACGCATTGCCGGCTTTTTAAACAGCCAGCTCTACATCTCCGAGGTGTTGGAGCCAGTTATCCTTCCTTACCTTCAGGGCTTGGCTACAGCCATATTTCAACAGGATAATGTGCGACCACACGTTGCACGCACTGTCCAATTGTTCTTCGTCAATCACCAGATTGAATTGCTTCCCTGGCCGGCTTGCTCTCCGGATCTTTCGCAGAGAGAAAACATGTGGTCCATGGTTGCTCAGCGATTGTCCCAAATTACACCCCCAGCTTCCACACCAGATCAGCTTTGGCAATGTGTGGAATCTACTTGGTCTGCTGTACCCCAAGAACACATCCAAAGTATCTTTGAAACAATGCCGAGGCGTGTAACAGCGGTGATCTCCAACAATGACGGCTACACTGGCTACTGATTCTGGCAGGAACCACATTTCATAGAAGTCTATATATTTTATCATTTGATACTTGGTCAACATGTTTACTACAAAATAAATCTTGTTATGCTATCTCTTGTCTTTCTTGGTGTTTCATTTACGGTGGCCAGCAGTGTAGAAAATGAACTTTGCTATTAGGAGGTAATTTTGCGAAGAAAATCGTGAGATGTTCTTGGTTCCAGGAAAAAGTTCATTGTGGAGGAGGTATATGGAGGTTTGACTGTAATTTCTCGTAATAAACTGAATGGTTATCTAGTTGCGACAGAGATTTTGTGTCTATGGTCTCAATTTTGACCACCAGCGTACTTAAACCCCATTAATAGGTTCATCAATATAACTTATACAACGGATATAAATAATTTTTGTTTCTTATTTGCTACAGCCTATCGGAGTTAAATATTTACTCACAGAGTAAACTGCACTATGAACGTAAAAAATTTTGAATCAAGGTCCTTGATCGTGAATAAAGCCACTTTGTATACCCTTCTCACTTCACTTTAGAACGCAAGTTCAAAAGACACTAATCCTAATGATTTTCCATTACAATTTCTGTTAATTTCACATTTACAATAGAACGTAGTTTATCCGAAAGTTTATAATCCAGAGCGTCAAATATCCGAACCAGTTCTTTTGTAAACAACTACAACCAAAGTAGCAAGGGTTCATCAACTAACTGCTGACGCGTTTTCTGCGTTAGAGACAGTTATGGAGAGGTACGAACAACAATCAGAGTGCAATCCTACTCAACTACTGCTGCTCAATAGAATCAGAGACCTTGCAACGAAAAAACGAAGGTAAACAATAGTGCAGCTAAATTTAAGTGATTATATTTCACAATAAAGGTAAAATCGCGAAAGTTTGCACCTATTTTGCGTTTTCATCAAGCACGTTTCCCGCATGTGATGATTTTCAATATTCGTATAGTTTCCGGTTTCATAGTCGAGTATCCGAACGGTGTCCGGTCCCAATTGATTCGGATAAACGATGCTCTACTGTATTTTCTACATGAACTGTTAGTTTTAAATCATTTTTTTAAATTAAAACATGTATTAATTCATTAATTTATTTTTAACTACGGTCAACATTTAGATAGCGTCAAATTTCTATATATAAAGGAGAAAAAACGGCTCGCTACTCATCCAGATATCTACGGAAATGTGAGATTTATAGACTTGAAATTTGGCAGGTATATTTTTTTTTGCTGAGTAGAAATCCATTAAGAATGGGTTTCGGGGAATATCGACACCTTGGATGAAGGTTAATGGGGAATTTATAGATTAAAACTCCCATTTTTGAACTATTAGACATACTAACTTGAAATGTGGCAAATATGTTTCTTATTCTACAATTATGTTTACAAATCAAAATGATTTTATTACAATACACTAAAAGTCTAGTGATAGAGCTTCGATAAAAATAATAAAAACAACATATAGTCATACGATATAAGGAAAATTCTAGTGAAATGGGTGAGTAATGGTTAATTTAATATATTTCATAGGTAACTTTGTTAATAGGAAGATTCATCAGAAACCTAAATATGATTTTTTTTCATTCAATTAAACATTCTAATTACCGTAGCAATACATGTAGAACGGTTAGTTTTGATGGCGAAATGAAGGTTTATGTTTACTCTAATACATGCTAACTCACAAATAAAACCATTCATGAAAAATGCTTTCGAATGAAGACAATCGACTGATAAATGAATTCAAATTGGCTGATATTTGCGAATCAAAAGATTAAACATGAAAGTGATTAAATCATTAAGGAAATGCTTAAACGTGTAACAGATTGGAAAACGTGACAAAAATGTTTTACAATTAAAGTTCCAAAAGTAACGGAAAACGGATTTAAGTATAGATTTCTAAAACCGTAAATGACTTTACAATAACCCATGTATTGAAAACCAGCAATGTCTTCAATGCCTAAAATTATGTATAGAGAAAATATGAACTCTGTAAACGACAAACGGAGTGAATAACAATATGTAACGCAATGCCGAAAGCTAAAAAAATAACCGAGTTGAAAAAAAAAAAAACGATTTGAAGCAATACTGTAGAATTATATTCTTTCATAAAAACTACCTTTTCCTGTTTTGTTTTTTTTATTAGGAGAAGAAAGATAGATTGGAGGAAAAAAATTGTCATTTTGTTTTTAGAAATTTATCTTTCATAGACTTCAGAAAATTTCCGAATTTTTGATAATTGGCAGCGAATTTTTAATATATCGGTTGGACAGCAGGCATGCAATTTTTTATGGTTAATTTATAGTTAGGCATAATTAATAAAGACACATAATGTAAAATATCATTTAGTCTTAAGAATATAATCTCACTAATAATAATAATTATTATTAATATTTTTGCGTAAAATAAATAATTACTAGAAAAGGTATGCAAAACCTAAGTATAGAAATTTATAAATTTATATATATCATAACCAATGTGATTTCTTGCACTGCATTTCATTAGCCATTCCTTCGTAATTAGAAGAGTTAGAGTATCATGGTATTGTTAAAAATTCACACTTTGAAATTTTAGGAAGTCTCTTAGAGACGTACTCCTTTATTAGCATGGAGGAGGAAATTAGACTTTTCCAACATTCACACCTTACTAACAAACATGAAAATCTAGATTTATTGCAGTGTGAGAAAAGTAATAAAGCATGATCAACAAAAATAATGACAACAGAACCAAAGCTGATGAAATATTACCTAAGTCAGAAAGGAATTCTGGGATGACATAAGAAATGTCCGAAGACACATTTCTTTTGACTAATAAAATACACTAAGACTTTACAAGATAATAGACAGACTCAGCATGACATCAGACCTTCAACATGATAAGTTTTAATAAAGAAGAATACATAAATACATTTTTTTTTCAGATTTTGCACATTTGGATATTTTAGGTGACCCAAAAATCCGTTAACATTTAAAAATTCAATAATGCACGGAATAATGTTGGAAGAGAAGTTAAAATTCACACACATGCTTGAAATAACATTGCGCGCGTGTTACTGAATAGTAAGAAATTCGAACAAACAATCGATATTTTCTGTAACTAAAGCAATTGATGTTTGGACCTAAGCGATATTCTTTAAAAAAATGCTCAACATCTCCGCTGTCGTTCATCAACAATACCTGTAGTTGAGGGACAATGTTGAGAACAACACTGTACAGTGTATCTGTAGGTTTGGTGAGAAATTACCACGGATGTTGTCTTTTTGCATCCCTAACGAAGTCGGATGATTGTGGTAGACTCGTGACCACAGGTATCCCCACAACCAATAAGCACATGGATTGAGGTCTGGGAACCTGAAAGGAAGCTCAGCATGCGATCCTCTCCAAAAGATGTGCTCAAAAGATCTTTCACACTCTTCTTATGGTGATAAGATCGTACAGTTAATTACAATTAGTACTCTGCATTCTAAGGGTACATTGCACCATCAATGCGCCATGTATGTTAGTCAAGTATTAACAACATGCCGAAAATAATGATGGATCTATTTTTATTGATTCAATTCCTTTTATACACGATTTTTCATGCGTCATTATTATCGATTTGCTGTCCAGTGCTATGTGTTGGCCACTCTGGCTTCAATAAGCCTTCATGTCATTCCGAGCATGTGTGTCAACTTTTAGCTTTCTACCTACATTATTCCGAGTTTTAAAATGTAAATGGATTTTTTTGACCCATTAGCAAACCTTAAAGTATCCGACTACGTTCGGAACCATGATTTTGCAAAAGCGTATAAATGCATAATATTTATGATATTTAGTGTCACTTAGATTAGAAAATGTATATAAAATTGTTTTAAGAATAGTATTACAATAAAAAAATATTTAAGTACAATATTTTGACTAAAAATGAACATAGAATGACCTCTTTTCAAAATATTCTCCTTTTGTGAAAAAAGCATCTATTGTAATAATATTTTGCCTGTGTATAGCTCAGATCTCTGTACAGAGGCTCAACTCGAATTTTTGAAATATATAACTTAGAAGTGGGTTTAGCCATGTTTTATGACAACAGAAGGGAGAAATTTTAAGGAAAAAACGCCGATAATTATTTCAAATAGTTGTAACTCTGAAAACAATGTGAATTTTTCAAATATCATAGTTGAGCCTCTGTACAGAGGTATGAGCTATATACACGCAAAATATTATTATAGTAGATGCACATTTGACAAAAGGAGAACATTTTAAAAAAAGATTATTCTAAGTGACTTTTTTGCCGAAATACTGTATTTAAGGTATCCGACTACGTTCGGAATCGTGATTTTAAAAAAGCGCATAACTGGATAATTTTCATGATATTTAGTGCCACTTAGACTAGAATAAACGTATAAAATTGTTTTAAGGACATTTTGACAAAAAGAAATTATTTAAATGTAATATTTCGGCAAAAAATTAACTTAGAATAACTTTTTTTCCAAATGTTCTCTTTTTGTGAAACATACTTCTATTATAATTATATTTTGCTTGTATATAGCTCAGACCTCTGTACAGAGGCTCAACTAGAATTTTTGAAATATATAACTTAAAAATGGGTTTATCGATATTTTATGACAACAGAGAGGAGCAATTTTAAGAAAAAAACGCCAATAATTATTTAAATTGGTGGTAACTGAAAATAATGTGAATTTTTCAAAACTTCTAGTTGAGCCTCTGTAGAGAGGTCTGAGCTATATACAGGCAAAATATTATTATAATAGAAGCATTTTTCACAAAAGGAGAACATTTGGAAAAAAAATTATTCTAAGTTAATTTTTTGTCGAAATATTGTATTTAAATAAAAAAATTTTGTCAAAATGTCCTTAAAACAATTTTATACATGTAGTCTAATCTAAGTGACACTAAATATCATGAAAATGATCCATTTATGCGCCTTTTTAAAATCACTGTTCCGAACGTAGTCGGATACCTAAACAAGAGATTATCGGAAGAATAGATAAAAGACAAACAAAAGCATGCGAGATCAAAAGAAACGGAAGTTGAGAACAGAAATTAAACCTTGTAACCACCAAAAAGTTTTATTTGACGTGCTTCAATAATCATATTGTACACTATTGAGACATGGGCTTCAGAATTTCTTTCGAATACAACCATGGACACGAATACCTAAAAAGGTTATACAAACAAATTTACTACAAAACTTTGACAAAAACAGCCTTAAGACCGATTGTTTTTATTGATAGAAAATATCTTATTTCTCCGAAATATAACAAACATTTGAGTGAGAGAAATGTGAGTCAATGACCTTTTAAAAAATTGAAAAGAAAGAAAAGGCAATTGGAGTGACTGGGCCAAAAATTGGAAACTAACCCGCGACAATATTGCCTACGAAAGACATCATGAAAGAAAATAAAGATAACCCAGCATCTTGAGGATAGAAATGTAGTACTTATCTGAGGATATAAATCCCCTGGATTGGTTGTTAGTAAAATAAAATTTGGATTGAATTCCACTTTGAACAACTCCACTTGTAGTCACCATATGATTTCACAATACGTAGAATATTTTTATGATAATATTGAGTACAAAATAAGATAAAGTTTTAGATTTTTTTTTTAAAAAAATCGTTTTTTTTATTATTTAAGTGAAATTTGATTTATACTACAAATTATTATTTACATTAGCAACATAGTTTTATAAATTTGCTTTTAGCTTAACTTTTTATTGTATTTAACACTGGAACGACTATCAGTGTCAACTTGACACTGGAGTTTGTTCAATTTGATCTCTTTTTCGCATTTTTACAGGGAATTTGAAAACATTCGTGACTTTAAATTATATTCTACGGCAATTATACAGTAAATGTTTTGTAATTCTAAGGTTATTTAGGAGACATTTTACAACTAAATATACCTAGAACATCCGCTGGTGTCATTTCGGCACCAAGGCAATTTATCGTCATAAATAACGGTCGCTCATCCTTACTATTAGTAAAACTTCTCAAAGTACTATCACTCATTTATTCGACATTGAATGCAGTGTGATTAGGTTAACAATGGAATCGAATATGTTTTTCTAAAATTGCTGTGCCTTAGTGTTTCGTTAGATAGCATTTGGCTATGTGCTCATAAAAAAAAATCATCCAATTTTCGAACCTTGTGCAGAGCCAAACAAAAACAGTGGTTCGTAGAACATGTCTGAGCTCTGATAAAATTGCTAAATTATTGCAAAAGATTTTTGAGAGTGAATCAGATGGTGGTGAGCTATCATGCTCTAATTTAGATTCCGATGAAGACATAAGGTTGAATGAAAGTGACTGGGAGAATCTGAAGAAAGTGCAGATAAAACTGACAATATTCCAGTAAATCCAGTTATATATATATACCAGATATATAGAATGGATACCGCATAGTAATAATGTTACTGGCATATTTCCGACTCGAATTATTTTGCAACAAAGCAGTGGTTCAAGAAGCATCACGAAACAAAAAAAACTGACGTTGACATTATGACATAAACGATCATAAAATATGTTAATTACATGAAAGAATATTAAGTTTTCAGACAACCAGGTGTATGCATAAGTTTTTTTCCCAATTTTTTTGTTAATGAAACATGCTAATTTTCAAGGGAAATTAATTTTCTTTTAATTCAAAATATTGTTCATCGGCTTTTGCACATTTCTCCCATCTTTCAGGTTATTTATGAACACCATGCCAAGAAAACTGCTTGTCTTTTGCTGCAAACCATTCTTCGAGCCATTTTCTAAATTCTCCGAAATTGTTGAAGTTCTGCCTTGCGAGCGCGTGCCCCATTGATGCGAAGATGTGATAGTAAGATGGCGCCAGGTCTGGGGAGTACAGTGGGTGAGGAAGGATGTTCCATCCAAGCGATTTCATGGTGTCTTTCACTGATTTTTCTGTGTCAATCGGCGCATTGCCGTGTAACAAAATCATTTTGAAATGTCTTTTGGTCCATTCCGGTCATTTTTCGGTCAAATTGGTTTCTTTCTGGGGTTCCAGTGTTCCTAATACACAATAACGCTCTAGACCTACCATACACAACGCATGGTCTTCTTGCCGAAGCAATTTTGCCTTGGAGTTGAAGAACCGGCTTCGCAAGGTGAAAACAACGGTTTTTTCCACTTAGTTTTCCAAATAAATCCCTTTTTCGTCACCCGTCACAATTCCATACAAAAATTATTTTTTTTCATGGCGTTGAAGCAACATTTCACAAGTTACTTTGCGATTTTCCATTTGACGTTAGTTCAAATCGTGTGGGACCCATTTACGCAATTTATTGTTCCTCCCTGTTGCTCGTAAACGTCTGCTGATTGTTTCTTGTGACACATTTAATGATTTTGCTAATTGCTGTTGAGTCTGAGTTGGGTCATCATTCAATATCTCCTGTAACAGCTCGTTTTCGCACTTTTGTGGCCTAACAAAGCTCTCTGTCTTTCACATTGAAATCACCACTTTTAAATTGTCGAAGCCATGTCTCTCAGATTCTAATCGATGGGACATGTTCACTATGTTTCTAACAGCAAACGATGACTTTCAACTGCCTTTTTCTTTCAATTAAGAAAGCAATGCATGCCGCAAATGCTCTTTTTCAGGTACAAAATTTGCCATGATCACTGAACGATAAAACAAAGACAATAGTTTTTGGTGGTCTCACCTTGAGTCCACCACCTTGAGTCTGTATTTTAATATCAGAAGAACAAAATAGTGTATATGTCAAATTAATACGTGGCATACTTTTTGCTGGCGCCATCTTTAAGTTAAACCGGAATTTTCTTATGCATACACCTGGTAAACCCTACTGGACAGTAGTCCTGCAATTATTTAGTTATTACAATTTTTTTATATAATTTATATCACGGTGTCGAAACGACATGGACGAACGTCTAAAGGTAATCGAAATCCCGGACGTTCTAGTGTTAATTCCCTTAGATACCATATTGTTGGTGTAATTATCAGACTGCGTAACTCCATCTGGGATTCTAATTTGATACAGTTGGGCTAGGCGTCAAGTTGTTGCTTATGTTCGCTAAGATAGGCGATAATATTAAAATATAGTTTACTTTGATATTTTGATCTTGCGATATTGTTACAAATTTTGTGTAATGTAAGCTTAAAATAGTATAAATAATTTATATCTGGAAGTGTAATACACTAATGTTACTTTCTGTTGTATTTATTTTATGCTAAAATCTTGCCACCACCTCTTTCTTTGAAATCTAGTTTTATTATGAAATTAAAAAAAACAGTGATTACACTGATTGAAGGAATAAATTAAAAGCGGAGCATGCACTGTGGCAAGGTGTAGACAAAACAAAAGAAAAAAGCTAGGCCGTCATCTTGGATTCCATGTAACCCGACAACAACTGCTGCTTGACGCGATTAAGGAATTGCGCCAAAAAGCGCTTGGTGCGTTGCCCTCCTATATCAGATCAGTTACATCGGTGGAGTTACGCAGTCTGATAATTAGGCCGACGATATATATTTGCCAAGTAATAATTTTTCATTTGATTGTTACTTTGTCAAAGGTTAAATTTTTATTATATGTGTTATGCAGAGAGAGATGGATTTTTCAAAATAGGAAAAAAACCCCATTACAAAACTGAAAAATTACATATTTGTTTTTCTCATTTAATAGGCAAATAAATTATACTCTTTATTTTTGAAAAACTACATTTGAAAGCAGCAAAAAATTTTCCCTCGAATACTTACTAAATTAAAAGACAGAACTCTCAAATAAAAGATTAAGAAGATCGCAAAGGGAAAACTTTAAATTATTTTTTAATTTTTTAGTAAACATTTTATTTAACATAAATATTTTAGTTTACTTCTCTTTTGAAAAACTTCCCTTTTTTCTCTCACACACAATGAAAATATTAAAATTCATATCTTAGATTGGATTTTAAATTTAAAGCAATCCATCTTTATATTCGTTAAAAAGACTACCTGCAGAAATTAAGATGAATCTCCAAAATCATTTCCCTAATAAATCCCTTTTTGAGAGATAATTTTACTAATTTACCACTAACTGCAAAAAACTGAAGACCAAGAAGTGTTTAACTTCTTTGCCTAACTTTCATCGAGGAGAAGATGGAAGAGTTTATTGACTCCTCTTAAAAGTTAATTGACTTGACTTTACCTTGTACCGTTCTTTGCTGCGCTGCTTTACTCAGCTCAGTCATTCATTCATTTGAAAAACTATTGGTTGCCATGGAGTTAATGATTAAGGAATACAGTCATTAACATCTTCATATATTGTGAGATTCTGATTAAGTGCAAGAAGGTTTAAAGCAAGAAAAACACTACTATTCCAAAAACAAATTTTGTTAGATATTTTTCATAAAAATTGTTTTTTTTTAAAAAAGAATTAACACAAACTACTTTTTCAATACTTTCTTATTTACTGATCCATTTTATCTAAGTAATAAGAAAGCATCGATAATCTAAATGGTTTATTAAGGTTTGGAATAAGGAAGAAAATACAAACGCATTCCAAACTGTTTTTAGAAATTGAGATTATACAGGAACAAGAAAACAAATACCAAGGTTAAATAGGGAAAAAATTAGAAAAAAGCCATTACTTTTACAAATTGTGCAGCTTTTTTTGTGTTTTGTCAGAAAAAAGAACGATGTTATATTTAACACATATGAAAGATTCTTTATGAAAATTAAGAATTTTATAATTTTAATACCTTTTTTTCCGAAAATATAGAAATGTGGGGAAAAAATAATTAGACATTCTCCAAAAAAATTGCAAATTCAAAATGTTTGAGTATTTAAAATAACTATGCATGAAAAGCAACACCACGGCGATTTGCGAAAAACATCTTATTTTGAACAAAGATGAAGTGTCGAGAGGGAAACCAGAGATGGTATACCACAGTGAGTAAGTGAATATTAACGTCGCACTGTTTAGCTACACGAGGACTTCTGGCGATGGACCACGTAATTTTGAACCATGGCCAAGTGACGTAGATGACACCTGAGCGAGTGCCCCCTCTCCTAACTACCTCACCACACCAAGGGGAGGACGTTTCAGCTTTCGCCAGATTTAACGTTCATTGCTGCCCTACACGGTTGGTCTTCAGTGGTACTGTGCTCGAACTCGTGACAAGGCCAGCCACGATCCGATACTTTGACTCCTCCGCTACCGAGGCCACATGGTACTCCACAACCCATCAACGTAAGGACATTGAACCCCGACAGATTCAGCATAATTCAGACCCTCTACAGGACATGAAATCGGGACTCAAATCCTCTGATCGCTCCACCCCCTGCGTCTGCGTACGAAATCATGTAAGTGCAGAAAAGGAAATCCATTGAATTTTACACAAAAGTAAACTATGGATTGTCGTCCGATTTCTGAAGTAAATTTCAACTCGAAGGCGAAGAACGACGAACCTCATAATTTTGAACTAATTCAAGTAAAACGGCGAGGCACTTGAGACAGCACCCCTCACCTCTCTTTTAAGTTCACATCAGTAAACGGGAGGGCTATAAGTGACTCTACAGGTTTAACCCTCTAAGCGGTCCGCACTTAAAGTCTTGCCATTCTGGAGATGCTTCAAAAATGCACAGCACATACTTTTTGCTTTCAGGTGGGGTTCTCAAAAGCGGTTGAGCCGTATTTTTCAGAATGTCGCTCGGCCGCTTTTGGGAATCTTGCTTGAAGGCAGAAAAAGCATCTCTGGAATGGTGGAATTTTACGTGCAGACCGCTTGGAGGGTTAAGTGCGCATCAACCTTTCTGCACTCTGAATCTTTAGTAGAATTAGGTTCCAAACCCGCGACTTGATAATGCCGCCCACGAGGTCTTCCTGGTTGTCGATTGATATGCCATGCGCCAAAACTTTTTTTGACGTCTAAAAAGGAAGAAAAGTTTATCAAGGAATGCCAGTGTTTGTGATTTGTACCTTTTGATCCGATGCGTATTTTTTCTTTTCATTTTCATTCGATTTTGATTACTTCAGTAGTTCTGTACTCCCAAATGCCATGTAGCTGGTACTTCCCAGTATATTTAAACTTTTAAGATAAATGAATTTATTACAAATTACTCTTATTGGTCAATAATTAATTATAGAAACTCATACAGGTCATCTCAGGATCATTGGGAAAAATTTTACAGGGAGGTAGGGGACATCACAAGGATTCAGGTTTGCATAGCAACCCATGTTCATAGGTGGCATTGCTCACAAGAGCACTTAAAAACAGACCTGCATTACCGCCGTCATTTGAGCTGAAATCGCCTGCGAAGGAGTATGGATTGCTTTGCAAACACTAAGCTCGCAAATATGAACCTGATCCACGGATTGGCAGAAGGAAATTCATGAGCTGTCGGAAGATTGTGTCGAGAAAGGTACCCATAGAGAGAGGCAACGGGCAACTGGATGTTTGCGAATTTTCATGACAATTTGTATGAATATTGATCATTAAAATGTAATAGGCTTTTTGAGTTTGGACCACGGTCCCCAACATATTTTGTTCCATACATGGAGCAAAACGGAGTATGCCTTCGAATGTATCCGAGTACAATATTGGGAGTTCGAGTCACACTTGGCCCTTCTTCCCTCTCCCTATGCCTATTACCTCCATATTCACACAAATGGTGATGCAAATTAGCAGACATCCGGTGGTTCATTGTATCTCTCAGTAGATATCTTTCGCTATATCATCTCTCTGTTGCTCGTGCATTTCCTTCTCCCAATTCGTAAATCAGGTGCACATCTGCCAGCTTGGTGCTTGTAAAATGTTCAATATTCCTTTGCATATGACAGCTCAAATGACTGTGGCTTGCGGAGAATGAAGACGCTTTCGACCATAAGTTGAAATTCAAATCTGAATCCTTGTGATTTCCCCAACCGCCCAATAAATTTTATCCTGGGACACCCTGTATATAGATTTAGAATTTCTCGCAATACATTATAATTAGGAATGCAGACTTCAGATTATAATGTAAACGATTTTGATTTTAAACTTGTGTGTGACTATCAACTAAGTTATCAAAAAACACTGATAATGACCAAGTTATGAAAATTTCATCACGAGATTACACCTATACTTAGAGCAGAATATTATCGACAAAACCATCACGATGTAGATATCGCGATCAGAAAGCCAGCTGATGAACCCAAAATGAGACCTAACGAGTTTTAAATGTTTCGTTCAGAAGGAAAAGCAATGATTTTTTCCCCTTCGGCATTGGATTTATTACATCAAGTATAACTGAATTTAAAAAAAAGAAGCACGTTTTATCAACTCACTTTGAAAAAAAAATAAAGTATAAAAAGTAAATTACTGCTATTTTCAAATATAAGGACAATATGCTAATTTAAGCGACTTATTTAAATGTTGAATTATATGGTATTATGAATAAACCATAAAATAAAATGGTACTCAAGATAAGCATTACATTTCCATTTTTAAACGAAATAAGCTATGAATTCTAAAGTTACAAGACTTTACAAAAATATATATAAATAACAAAGATCACAAATGGAAAAGAGTAGTATCAAATTCCATCTCCACTTAAGACTAAATATTTTAATATGGAAAAATTTCATCTTTAGCATAAAGTAATGTTAAAATTCAATAATACTTTTCACAGCTTTATTCCAATAAATTGGAACAATATTTTTACTTGAAACTTAACGATACAATCCGAAATACAATTTGGAATACTAGTACAAAAAAGCTGAAAAATAAATATTCCTAGACATGAAATTAGACACACTTTAAAATTTTTGCTAACATCAAAAGATACTTCAGAGAAAATAAATTTATTTTCTCCCATGAACTACTCTCTGTTCAAAAAGTGCAAAAGTTAAATTTTGAATAAATTTATATCTAAATAGTATATTGAAATAATATTATTAGGTATCCTAATAGTTTCCTTTATGATAAATATAAAGAAATATATATCTACCACCTACATTATCAAAGAATATTATATTTTTTCACATATATTATAAAAAAAATCTCTCTATAAATAAATGGATGTTTGTGTATATGGTCTCGCTTTACTCCAATACCATTCTATTGATCTAACAATGAAAAATGGCCTTTATATGTACTTTTTATGGAGAAGGTGTTTGTGCTATTCTCTTTGTTGCATTTCTCCACCAGGTGGCGCTACAACACATCAACTTCTGAACCATTCAACCAATGACCTTGAAAATCGGCATGTATATGCATTTTTTCGTGGAGAGAACTCGTTTTCTTTATTCAGTTCAACCCCCACCTGGTGCTGCTGCAGCATACTTTCTATATCGGTTAACCGTTTCCTATGAAAATAGGTATCCTGCTGTATATGAACATGGATAATGTGTATTTTCTGTATTCATAGCTGTAAAGTCAAATTATCTTAAAAGTGTTGCTTTGCAGTAACCTAGAAAGTATAAAGTATTATAAAAATTATGGTCTAATCAAAGGAATCTAATACTGATCATGCTTTATAAATTTTTTATCAATAAAAATAATGATCAAAAAATTTAGTTTTATTAATCGGTTTTGATATCTACCATAATTGGTAAGTTCTAAATAGCAATTGTGTCTTGTGACGCGGATCTGTACTCGGCCTTCGAACTAATCCTCTTGGGAAATCTTTGAGCTATCAATTCGCGTTATTTACAACCAGTCCTTCGGAAGAAGAGAATTGTGATATGAAAATTAACTTACTATAAATATAGGCGAGGTTTTTTAGCTTGTAGGAGAGAAGGAGTGGATATATACTCGAGACAGGCGAGATTGACATTAAAGGCATAATATTTGAATTATAGAGCTTTGATTAGTATTAGAAGGAAACCTTAAAGTAACGATTGTTCAAAAAGACTGAATTAAGATTAGATTATGTCAGATAATGTTAGAGCCTGAATTAAAAGAAGGATCCAGTTTGTTTGTCGACTAATCGCTTACGTGATACTGTCGTTATTCCACTTTCTCACAGTTTTCATTGAGACATTCTCTTGATGTTATTAGCTGAAATTGTGTTTGTTCTTAGTGTTGAAATAAATAGAGTAGATTTGAATCATGTCGAGTCTTTCTTCCGCCCCCCCCCCCATATTTGTGCTCGCGAGAGAGGCGTGGGCCTCTTACAGACTGATTAGTAATTAATAATTAATTTCTATATAATGAATAATCGTAAATTTAAAACTCGAAATAATAACATCACGACGCACGTTCAGTATAGCAACATATCGAGGTATTATTGCTGAATTACGGTAACTATTCCACGAGCACAGCTGTTTGTACAGAGATTTAAAATCAGCCTTAGAGGAGGTGAGATCAGAAGACGTGAAACTAATCAGAACCGTTCAACTAATCATTTTAAAAATTGGCATGTATAGCAAAGCTAGCTATGCCTAAACATTTTACTATGCTCGTCGGCTATCCGGCGAGATATTGTTTATAGCAAGCGAGATCACAAACCGAGCAACGTGTTGCTGAAACACATCGGTCGTACGATGCACTTCAATATATAATTCAGTTTCCACGAGGAAAAGACGGATATCAACTTGCATTGTATTAGTGTAATCTCATTACAGGTGCTTTAAGATCATAAAAAGTCAGCTGCATGGAGTTTTATGCATGTACGACGCATTCAGCTCTCAAGATGCCATTGAATCTAAATACAGCTGAAAATCCCATTTGTAACATTCGGAAAATACTTGAAATGGCAACTATATTGAAAACATGTCACTAGTTCTTTTTGGATATATAAACTATATTCAAATATGAGACAAAAAAAATAAAAAACTTAAAAATATTATGTTGTTTACTCTACGAAACTCTACGGACTATTACACTCTACAAAATTATAAGAGAAGATTAATATGATTGCATTGATTATTTAAATATAATATTAAATAAAGTATTACAGCAAAGCCACAGCAACGCGTGGTCGGGTAAGCTATTTTTTATATTTTCAAAAAAAAAAGAATAATGTTACAAGTATAAAACGTAAGACACCAGTGAGGATTCAGTGTAATAACCACATGATACGATGTGTGTGTATTATGAAAAAATTTTAATAATTCCCTTCATAAAATATTTAAATATTAGTTTTTTCTATTAACTCTTAATCTATTATTTATAGATTTACCCTGAATAGACTTTCAAAAAAGGCAAATTTTATTCATTTAAGAAAACAGGGTATAAAGGTGCAAAAGATCGACTCTCTACACAAGGTAGATCGCAAAGCAATATTTAGCTATTTACGTAAACCAAATAACCATAAATCCAAAAAGAAAGACAATGAAAAACTCTAAATCCGAGAAATGAAAGAAAGATTTTCCATGAAATTCGAACGAAAATGACGAAGTAGGAAAAATCATGTCTTCATTCAAACTGTGTAAAAACCAATAACATTTCAAAAACTTTCCAACTTCAAGTGAGTAATTTTTACTCAACTTTGTCAAACACGCACAATGCTGGGTAATATGGTTCTCCGTCAACATATAATTAGTTGCGATGCGATTTTTAGTATTTTACGCAACTTATTCATAAATCCAAATAGGAAAGGGATATGAAAGAATAGTTTTCCTGAAGGTTAGAACAAAAAATTGTAGCCCTTTCATAGGCTAAAGCACGAGTAGAGCAAACACATGTCTAGAGACAAAATGTGTAAGAACCAATGAAATTTCGAAAACACTTTCCAGTTTTAAACAGAGAATATTTCATCCGATGTAGTCAAAAATGCTTTTAGACGATTAGGTTTTCTATCTACATATATCGATGTCTAAATGGGATTTGTAATATATTTTATGAAACTCAAGACACACATAAACCCAAAAGCAAGAGAGTCGAAAGAAAATTTTCCTTTAGCTTAGAACGAAAGCTGATGCCATTCCAAAAGCGAATAAAATAACAGGACAAACATGTCTCGAAGCAAATTGTGTTAAAAAGAATCAATAAGCTACTAAAATTCCTTCTTCAAAAATAGAAAACGTTTTCTGCAGTGGCTAGAAACAAAGATAGCTTATCCATTGGATTAGGCAAAAGATCCACTAAACGAAATTCCCTCATATTTTCCGTCGAAAATAAATTTAACTCAGATGGACCTAATACCTGTCGTGATGATTTGAAGAAAAATGAGTAGCATGAGACTTGTGAAATTAAATTATTGATTTATTACACCTAATGCTATTTTTTAGGCAGAATGGCCTCTCCATTCTCTAGGGGAGGGGCAATACATGCTTACACCTCGAATTTACCTCGAGGTTCGGATCGTAGGTGTTGTTTCTCTCAGGACTATCAGATGTCAGCTTGATGTAAGGTGAAAAGACCTCACAATATCTTAGGGGTGCGCGTGGGGATATGAAATGCATAATGCTATCTGCTTTGGGAAATCCCTGTTGCAGCTGCGAGGAGGGAAAACGTTTCACTATCAATATTGTGATATCCCAAGCCCCTGAGGTATCATCTCTTCCTCCACGCGACCTAGATTTGTAGGGATAAAAGATTGACCACTCGAACCTTCCTTAATAAAACAAGTTTATTATTCTCTCAATATGTATTAAGCAATGCAAAACAAGTCTTAGAGGAAAACGATCAGGAGTGATATGACGTAATTAACAATTCTTAGCAAATAGCGCATAAAGTCCTACTCACTATCTTTATGATACATTAACCGCCGAATCTTTATCTATAGCCAATTCTTTAACTTTCAAGAGTCCGCTCTATAATCAAAGTTTAATATAATCACTTACCGATATTCCACGGCGAACAACTACCAAGCTTTATATCTTCTATACATTACTATAATCCAACTTGATTGGACTACTAGGCAAATTTATGGCTTCTAACCGATTTCTATATGGCTTCTATAATACTCTCTGGCCTTCAGCTGACTTCTCTAAAACTTCCTAAGACTCTCCCGCGAATGCTAAAGCTCCAATATATATAATCATTCCTAATCTGCATATCGCGTTTTCTTCTTGAAATGGTTGGAATGAAATGTTATTCTAGTCCTAAATATTCCCCAAGAAGATTTAGTAAAAGGCGCGATAAAGCCCCGTCACAATACTACAGGAATGTACTGAATTATGATGAAAATTTTACTTCATTGGTAAAATGGAAAATGTCAAGTTTGATGGGGGTGCCAACCATTAACTATAGAAGTAGAACTGATCTAATGCTTTTAAATGGTGGGTACAACCTTAAAAATTACGTACAAGTGTTGGAATCTTTCAGAGTCTTCCCTATTTGCCATACTTTTGTGTAGAAGAACGCATAGACGAACAAGACGGTGCATCATTCACACGGCAAATGTTGCAAAAAACTGATTTATTTAGAGAAGTACTTTTCAGCTATGAAGAGCCAAAATCTATATAGATATCAATATAAATCTTATAAAATGCTCGTCCGTCACCAGCAGTAGATGTCAAGCTGCTGGTCGTACTTGTGACATCAAAGAAAAAGGATGCCACCGGAGACGGTCTCACTTGATGATGCAAAATCGGTGCCACACAGTGACTCAACTGACAGCTTAATATATTGTAGGTACAAGTGCAAATGTTTAGGAACACGCAGTTAAGCGGACACTGTTGGATATGAGACAGCAGAGCACTTGAGCTACTCGTATTCCGCTGTAGACCAAATGTTACTGTCAACTATGACTACAAGGGACTTAGGAACCTTGAGACTGGACCATACATAAATGGAAGATAATTGCTTGGATGGATGAATATTGATTTATAAGTCTTCTTGTCGATGGTCATGTCATAGTGCACCATCTTCCAGGTGAAATATGACACACTATGAAGCTGCGAAGTATCTGAACAGAATTGCGGATTAGATGCAGTCTTACATGGCATCTACCTTCCTAACTAGAAACTAAATCTTCCAGCAGAACAACTCTCCGCGTCGTAAGGCTCTAATGGTGTTGGAATGGCTCGAGGGTCATAATGATGAACTCCAAGCTATATCATGGTCACCTAACTTGCCGGATCATAATCTGACACAGCACATTAGGGCTTTCTTAGAAAGGCAACTCAGAGGTAAAAAAAAACACCATGCCTTAACTGCTCCTTAGACATATGGTAAAATCTGTTTCCAGTCATCTACAAAGAACTTCTGGAATCTACAACAAGCTGCAGTTGTTTTGCAGGTCTAAGGTAGCTTATTGTGTTATTAAGTAGGTGTTCATAATGGTTTAGTTATTCAGTGTATAACGCGGTGAAATACTTTCAAACATTTCACTAAAAATAAGTAAACTTACATCTAACAACACGAAAAATAAATCGAGTGCAGAAGTTTTATTACTATACGAACTTTCTTAGAAGTAAAACTTTTAATTGAATCCCACTTAAAATAATACATTATAAAGCGAAATACACTTTTGCTTTCGCGTTTCCAATTTTATAATAGTAGTATACAATTATTCAATTTCGGTTACTAAAAAAAAGAGTTTCCTTATCAGAACACACACAATGTACCGGCAGTTAACATCGTTTACAGAAACACGACCCGATAAACAGACAAAGGAAAGTACTTTCTCTTTAATTAATCATGTTCAGCAATTTATAAAGCGAAATTTCGGATCACAAGGTATGCATCTTTCACACTCGAAGAACAGCACAATTGTGACTCACGTTTCCTTCGGTAGATTGAATTCCACGCAAAGTTTTCTTTTATTTTTATTCAATGCGACTCTGGAAATTAGTTACACTTGCTTCACCTAATCGAAATGAAATAGGTTAATCGAAATGAGGGAATACAAAACACGAGTTTCTAATCTAAATGTTAGCACTCGTAATTTGAATAATTAAAACCATGCGTTGTTTTTAAAACAGTTTTAACTAGTTTTCATTACAATTAATTATTTCTCGTCCAAAGTTAAAGGAATATCATAAAACGTTTCAAAATAAATGCCAGCGTAAAATTGGCATTTCAATTTTTAACTCGAAATTCTGGTTAATTAAAGTATGCGACTACGTTCGGAACCATGATTTTAAATAAGCGCATAAATGTATAATTTTCATGATATTTAGTGTCATTTAGATTAGAATACGTGTATAAAATTATTTTAAGGACATTATGTTAAAAAAATTATTTAAATACAATATTTGGGCAAAAATTAACTTAGGATAACCTTTCTTCCAAATGTTCTCCTTTTGTACAAAATTCTTCTATTGTATTAATATTTTGCCTCTATATAGCTCATAACTCTGTACAGAGGCTTAACTATGATTGTTGAAAAATTCACATTTTCAGAGTTACAATCATTTGAAATAATAATCGGCGTATTTTCTTGAGATTTCTCCCTTCTGTTTTCGTAAAACATGGATAAACCGACTTCCATGTTATGCGTTTCAAAAATTCTAGTTGAGCCTCTGTACAGAAATCTGAGCTACATACAGGCAAAATATTAATACAATCGAAGCATTTTTTACAAAAGGAGAACATTTGGAAAAAGGGTTATTCTAAGTTCATTTTTTGCCAAAATATTGTATTTAAATAATTTTTTTTGTTATAATGTCTTTAAAACAATTTTCATTCATGTATTCTAATCTAAGGGACACTAAATATAAATATTATCCATTTACACGCTTTTGAAAACGTAGTCGGATACCTTAATGTGGCTGTGATAACCTAGTGGTCATGATAACAAGTTTGTAGCCGGAGTGTCATTTCAAGCTCTATTACCACGTAACTACCGCCTTCTACAGGGGTTGAAAAAGGTTAAATTTGGCGTAGCATTAAGTCCTCACGTTGACGTGGTGTGGAAAATAGCAGAATTGGTTGCAAGCTCCTATGTTTTCCTCATCTATTTCCCATCATTTTATAATTACGACACCAATCACCAACGTGTTTATTTACTGAGAAACACTAATAAGCATTAACTCTAGTTGATTAATTGGCACTTTTCATTAGTATCTCTCAAATGCGTTTATTTTTGTAGATGTATTTCTTCATCCATAACAACAAAGGGTAATCTTTCAGATTTTTTTTTTCAAGCAGAGATGCCAAGCCGTTTTAAGATCATACAAAATGTGAAGAACATAAACCGATGTTATTTTAGACATTGATATCGAATAGGATGTCAAAATATGACGGCTCTAAGCCCCTCAGATTGGGGTACCAAAGCGAGACGTCGAATTACAGTGAACAATTGCATTAACATGATCTGGATACATAGACTTCTTATGTCATCAGAAAAAAAGGTGTCAAACTTTTTTTTCTTCCTTTTTTTATATGCAGAAAACAAGAATGGGATTTTAGTTTCATTTGCATATAATATAATTTTTAAACCAGATTCATGTTCAGAAGTAAAATGTGATCTTAACATTTCAAATCTGTCTCAAAATATTCAAATTTCTATTTATGTAAAAATAACTTTTTATCAGTATTTCTTGCATATAAGAATTTTTTGCAAAGTCAGAATCATTTCCATTCACTCTTCTGAAGAAACATATGAGTTAGATTTATTGTAAAAAAGAGAATTCGTTATACAATAACATATATTTATAGAGTGCTAAGAAAGAAAAGAATGTGTTTGAAAGTATACAATTAACTTAATATAAATACACTAACCGGAGTTTCTTTAACCTCTTAATTGCCACCGGCGTATATATATCCTTCTTGCATAACTGGTGCTATGGACGCGCGGGTATATACCAGTCCTTCTAAAATAAGATTCTTATACGATTCTCTCTGTGCTGCTGCAGTAAAACTTAAATAATTTTAACTGCTTCAACGTGTGTTATTTCTATTAAAACTTTATTTAAGTTACATATGATACAATCCTGCAGAAAAATATCAATTTTAATAATTTTCATAAGATAAATTTAACAAGAAAGCAATTTAAGGATTAACTATATATAAGGATAATTTGGTCTATATAATTTTTATCCTACAGCTTCGTTTGAAAAAACGATATATAGCAATGCGTGTTCCAAATTTAAAACACTTTCGCTTCTGAGTTGCGTAAATTTTGCTATTTCATTTGAGAGATACTCAAAATCTAATAATTTAAAAATATTAGCTTTCGTTAGCCTTTTCGTTAAAATACTAAGCCTTAATAAATTGCTGAAATAAGCAAATATCTAGGGAATTCTATTTTTCCGATACCAGAAACGCTTGGTACATGTTTTACACGTTTCTACAACTCGTACAGTGTGTTGTTTAGCCTACCATACCTCCATTTCTCTGAGATAATTAAACTTAATCTAAATATATTAAATGAATGTGAAAACTAAATGATAAAGAACGCATTAACAATATGTTGTATTTTAACAGCTGCAACTGATTAAAGTCGTGATAAAGCAAGCAATCCAAAGAAACGAATACATAATTTTCTGCACTGAACTCGCAGTATGTATTAAATGCCAACTAATATGCAAATACGATTCAAATCTCACAAAGAGAAATCGCATTATATGCACTCTAGATAACGGGAATGCCAAACTCTCTTCTCACTATTACTTTAATTGGAGAGTCTAGCACACCCATCTTCGGCGTCCAATTAAGAATCAAAATGATCTTGTATCTGGTCCCTTGGGTTCATAACGGAAATTGGCCAACTTGGCGATTGAATTCAATTACAATTGACTATTCTGCTTCTGATTGGAGGACAAAGCGGGACTGAAGCCGATACATGTCATCGCTTATAGAAAGTCTGCGAAGTAGATTCTCATAATCAAAACTTTGACTCTTAAAGTGAAAAAGTTAGAATTTAATTAAAAATCTACCATTACGTTACACTCATTAAGGAATGCAACTAAAATGTAATAAATTATTTGTGTGTGTCGCCTTTAGTTAGTAGTCACTTTCAAAATCCAATGAGTACACATAATAATCATATAATAGAATATATCTGTCAGTAGCTTTCAAATATCTATCCTATTTCAAGAACAGGATTTCTTCCACGAACGTTTGAGTTCCGAACACAAATGAAGGTCGTCACTTGAGCTAATAGTAAAAAAAAAGCAGGGTATATATATTTTTTTAACATTGTCATTCAAACGGCTTAAAATAAAATTGTACATAACATACAAAAATTTAGTCAATATGTTTATGTAATTCTTGGACACTGGTAAAAACAGTGAGTGTTCATTATTGTCGCACTATAAAGCAAAACAAGAGTTATTGGTGACGGGCCACGTAGTTTTACATGTGACGAGGATGACACCTGAGCTGGCCTGTCTTTCTCCGAGCGTCCACATTACACCAAGGTTATAGGTTTGGAATACATCAGATCCTCTACATCGTGAGTCTTCAGTGGAGCCAAGGCTTAAAATTATTAGACGTCAGCCACAAATTCATGACCCTAACCACAAGGCTACCACTACCACTGCTGGTGATACAGCGATATGTGTAACAAATACATATGAAATTAAGTCTTAGGGTGATCAAAAAACGTACACAACACACTATAGTGTCTGACTACTGTTTGGCGGGGGATTTTTTAAGAGTTGGCGATGGTCCCGCATCTGCGGGCGAGGGGGTTGCTGGTTTGTGAAAGAGAGGGTGATTGATCCTCGGGGGAGGCCGTCAGGAAAGATGTTATCCCTTGTGTTTCTGGGAAGCGTGGAGCTCTTGACTGGGATTTGGTGTTAAGGAAAGCGAATTAATTTAATTAAGAACCGACGCATGGCGCGAGGTTTGCTGTACCAAGAATAGAGTTTCTTGGGAGTATTTTAACACGACGGACTGTGTTTTGTTTCTGTGGAGTGAGAAACGAGATAAATGTGTTGGCTGTAGAGAAGTACTTGATTATATGGAGAAGGAAAGAAAGTAATTGAGATTACATTACACACACTCTGAATGTATTCTATAGAATAACGATTGCTTGATCGTTTAATTATGAAATACCGCACCCGAAAATTGTTTGAACGGATTCTAGCTGCTTTTAATCAGTTTTGAACAGCTTATAGCTGCTTTTCAATGACATGTGTCTACGTTTCATTCCGTTGCTTTTAAACGTGGAATTGAGGCGGTGTACATATATTAGCATTTTAAATTTTGAATTATTAACAAATATTTTTGCAACCTATTTTCAAGCAATGATTTCTGCAAGAATGGAAGACTAAACTGTAAATAAGAAAGATTCAATACGAGAGATTTGAATCTTTATTCAATAAGATTGAGAAAAAAGAAAAAAGTGTTGCACTTACTCGTGAAAAATTACTAACTTTAATAGCAGAAATAATAAAAAACAGCACAGAAAATTACCATGTGACTATTGGTTACTCAAGCATCATGATATTCTTAAAGTCGAAAGAGTAGAAATTTAGTTGTGCCAGTAGCAGATGCAAAACCTATTCTTTCCCTTCCTGCTTAACTAATGTTAGCAATACGAGCAGTAATAAGATATCATATGCTTTTCGTTATTATTTATCAATTAATCATCCGAAATATAGGAAAATGTATTTTTCGAGAGGTTTTAGCTATTTTTGACCAATTAATTTATAAAAGAAATTTGAAATACAGTCAGACCTCTATATAACAAAGTCGCTAAATGCCGGAAAAAAGTTCGTTATATGGAAAATTCGTTATATAGAGGTTCATCTTTTAATATACTTTATAAACCACATAAAACAAATTTTAAATTCATAAATACTATATATTAAAAATAGTAATTATACATACCTTTTTTTAAAATTAATATATGTGTATTTTATGTATCTTACCCCTCAAAAAAAAGTAAAGAAAACTGCCAGGAAAACAAAGAAAAACAATGTCGAATTTGTCACTATTTTCAATATTAAGAAAATAAATTTAAATTAAAATTGATGAATTTTAAGGACATTTACTAATTTAAGTAATATATTTTATAACTAGAACACGGGGACACGGGACAACTTCACTGAGTGAGCAAGGGGATATCGAAGATGTTTCTAGTGAACTGGACAATGGTTGTTAAAGGTTGCACTTCTTGGATGAAATGTCCAGAACTCTATTGCTCTCGGCGAGTTAGGATCTAACAAAACCAGTGCAAGATTTATGACCACCGTAAAATGGGCTAAAGAGAGAATAACTTGAAATGCTCAGAAATACTTTGAAAATAGTGAGAAAAAAAATTGAATCACAAAAGAAAAAGTTCATTATTTAGAAAATGCACTTCGCTATAAAGAGGTTGCTTTACTTAAAATGCTCAAAGTTTCATGAAAAAGTTCGATATATAGATAAATTCGCAATATAGAGGTTCGACTGTAGTTCATTTTTCCTTTTTAACGGTCTAGCATTAGTTAATTTATAGAACTAGTTATTTCGTATAATAACTAATTAAAGTATGAAATTTTTCATCTATTACAATTTAACTGTCTTGTCTAGTAATTTCATGAAATGCCTAGTTATTCTATGAAATAACGGAAATATACTCCTTAACGGTAACATACATTTTTTAGCACCCCTGTATATTTTATAGCAGTAAGTAGTCCTAGAAGTCATGCGTCGAAGAGAAGAAACATTAACAAAGCATTAATAGAAGCCTTTTTTCCCCTCTCATTAACTTTCTTACGATGTTGTGGCCACGGTAACCAAGTGACCACGGTCGTTAACTTGAGACCAGTGGCAGTGAGGGAATATTAACTTTGCACTGTTCAACTACTCTAAGGCTTTTGGTAACGGAACTCGTAATTTTGAACCATGGTCAAGTGACGAGTACGCACCTGAGATGGCACCCCTTCTCCTAACTACCCCACCAACGGAAGAACGTTTGAGCTCTCGACAGATTTAACGTGCATCGTCCTCACACGGTGGGTTTTCAGCGTTACTTGGTTTGCAATGACATGCCCCAGCCATGAGTCCGTTACCTTGACCACTAGGCTACCGCTGCCAACGAAGCCAGTGGCAGAGCCGCTTTTAACTTCCCCAGCGTACTAGTCATTTCTAATTGTTACCACCCCTAACACACACTATTTCTAGCACCCCTACCCTGTTAACCTCCTTCAGTTCTCTTACCCTGTCACTTTTGCTTTTTGAGGGATCATGTTAAAATATATATATTTCCAACTTACAATTTCTTGCACCCAAGGCATGTGCCGAGAGGGCCTACTCGGAAAAAAGGCGCTAGCCAGTGGTTTTTCTTTTGCGTCATTGGTTCTAGTCTTGGTTCCACTTCATACACATCGTGTACAAAGCTTGAAAAAAGTTAAATCTGTTGATGCCTAACTCTTGACATTGAAGAAGTGCAGTAGATTAGAATTGGGCATGACAGCTAAACTAGAGTCGTCATCACTAAACCATACTAAGAATGACAATTTTGCTTGAGAAATGGTGTTTTTTGTGTTTTTAATTTAAAATGCATTGGCAAACCTCATATTTCTTATTTGTTTAAATTTATGTTTTTTCTGCTTAGTGCGTTTTAGGTATCGGACTACGTTCGGAACCATGATTTTAAAAAAGCACATAAATGGATAATTTTCATGATATTTAGTGTCACTTAGATTAGAATACAGGTATAAAATTGTTTTAAGGACATTTTGACAAAAAAAATTTATTTGAATACAGTATTTCGGCAAAAAATTAACTTAGAATAACCTTTTTTCCAAATGTTCTCTTTTTGTAAAAAATGCTTATATTGTATTAATATTTTGCCTGTATAGAGCTCAGACCTCTGTACAGAGGCTCAACTAGAATTTTTGAAACGCATAACTTGGAAATCGGTTTATCCATGTTTTACGAACACAGAAGGGAGAAATTTTAAGAAAATACGCCGATAATTATTTCAAATGGTTGTAACTCTGAAAATAATGTGAATTTTTTAAAAATCGTAGTTGAGCCTCTGAACAGAGGTCTGAGCTATATACAGACAGAATATTAATACAATAGAAGCATTTTTTACAAAAAGAGAATATTTGGAAAAAGGTTATTCTAAGTTCAATTTTTTCCCCAAAATATTGTATTTAAATAATTCTTTCGTCATAATGTCCTTAAAACAATTTTATACATGCATTCTAATCTAAGTGACACTAAATATCATGAAAATTATACATTTATGCCATTTCTTAAAATCATGGTTCTGAACGCAGTCGGATACCTTAATAAACTTCAAACTTTTAAAATATTGAATACGAGGATAAATAAACTCTAAAATTCAATCTCTATGATTTTTTTAAATACTTTATTGAATTTACAATATTTCTGTGTCAGCTCTAGTATAAAATAATACTCTATATTATAAAGGATTACATACCAAATACTGACGAAACTCGATTTTGCATATTGCCGATATATTGAAAAAACTATCTTTTTTTATAACTAAAAACTCGAAGAGAAGTTATTTTATGTGGAACCTTATTTTAATAATATTTTAATTAATTTCAGTTTTGGGTTTCACAAAAATCTCCAAAAAAATTCAGGAAACTTGCTGAACATTTAATCAAAAAAGTTCAATACACGCTTAATTTTTAATTCAGTGTAAAATTAGTCTTCTACATTTAAATGAAAATAGTTTAAATGATTCATGATGTTTCGTGCCGTATCATGAATTCACTGTTATATCTAATGTGGAACTTGTAATTGAGAATTTCAGAGTTCTTGGCTCAAAAAATAAATCCTTCATAATAAAATCTAATAAATTATTAGGAATAGTTTCTCATTTCTAAAGGGCTAGAAGAAGATATCAAATGTTAATGAAAACGAAAAATGAAAACATTTTTCATTATAATTCCCGGGTTAAATTTGCGGTTCTTTTGAAATATATTACAAACTGAGTTTTGATTTTAATTTTTTTTTTATCAGTTGTAATTTAAGACTGCTTTTAATGAACAAAAATTAGAATTCGGAACATATTTTCAGAAAAAAAGAATCCTTTGTTGTTCGCTTAAGGCTGCTTTCAATGAATGTTAAATAATAGAACACGAATTTCGAACATTTTTTCAGATCAAAAGAAATGAAAAATTAATATGATATTATGGCTTTACTATCCTTTAGAGAGTAGCATTTTTTTATCATACTTCCCATTTTTAACGGAGTTGATTCATTTTTTTTTCTGGTATGAAATGTGTTTCGCATTTTGTATCCTATTCCGTAATGTTAAATGGGCTTTGCCTTCACGTATTAAAACAAAAAAGAAAGTATTCACGGAATATTTTGAAATTTTTAAAAACACTATACTGTTAACATAGGTACGAGATATAATATTGCAAATTTCCATGGAAATTGGGTCATTTTTCCGTCTGAAAATGTGCTCGGGTTTAGTTAGAGCTCTCGTACTTTTACCGAAAACAGCCTTAATGTCATAAATACATGTTCACATGATACATCCTTAAAATAAGAAAGAATGTGAAAATATTTATTCATTTAACACTAGGAAATGAAATACGAAATACAT